>ML339023.1:0-163487 GCA_005239505.1 Nicotiana paniculata | reverse complement strand
ACTAAGGTCCAACAATATAATTTAACAGAATATGATATAAACGGTAGGCATGTGAAGGCAGTGGAGAAACAAATATATATATAAGGTACTAAAATCCAAGAAAGTACTGGGAATGAATAAAATAATGACCACTTCACCTTCCCCCAAATGTCTGTCAAATCAGTATCCATGAATTTGGTAACAAATAAATCATACGCATGCAGGGTAAGGAGAATCGGCCGGAGTCATAAGATAGTCATGTCTGTGCACTGCCGAGGGTCGAACGGCCCGAACCATAAGTGCACCTTTCCACAAAGTACTCACATCTATGCACTATCGAGGATCGAATGGCCCGTACCAAAAGTGCATCTCTCAATTCGCCGTGGCGTACGGCCCGTTCCCATAAGAGTGGGGGAAGTCACACTTTGCTCGCGGAATTTAAATTGCGAAGCAGTCACATGCACAAACATTATTCCTTTTAAAAAAAATACTTTTTTGTGAACAATTCCTTACATGTTTTTCTCAAATTCCATAACTTCATGGAAATAAGCAACATGTAACGTTAATTTATTAAACATATAGTTCATATAAAGAAAAACACAAGGCATGATATGGGCCTAACTACCCGGACATAATAGTAATAGCGGCTATGTACAGACTCTCGTCACTTTGTACGTACGTAGCCCCCGCAAATTATCACATCTAGAATTTAAATCACCTAGGGGACAGTTCCCCATTTACAATGTTAGAAAGGAGACTCACCTCGCGTCGCACCTACTCCCCGGGTCAAGAATGCGCCCGAAACTCCAAACTCGACACCCACGGACTTGAAACTAGCCAAATGTTATACAAATATATCAATTTATATTCAAAGCATGGAAATTCTCCTATTACTTAGCCAAATTCACCATTCTTGAAGAAATTCTAAAATTCAACCCCGGGCCCGCATGCTCGGATTCCAAAAATTCTCGAAGGGAATACTCACCTATAGCGTAACGATCATTAATACATGATTTTCACTCAATTTCATAGCTGATTGATGGGTAATTTTCTACATTTTTCAAAAGCCCTAGGTTACTACCCCAAATCCTTAGTTTTCACTAATTTAGGTAGTTAATTTAGCTTGTAATCCATGCATGAATCTATTATTAGAGTAGAATTTACTTACCTTCAATAACTAGGTCGTTTGCCGCTCTAGAATGGTGGAAATTGTCCCAAGGAAGAAGAAGAAGATAAGGAAAATGAATTAAATCTCGTGTATAAAAACACAATGTCTGACAGTGTTTCCGCACCTGCGGTCTCGCACCTGCGAGCAAAGGCTTGCACCTGCAGAAATGGACGAGGAAGCCTGGGCCCGCACCTGCGGAGCTGGGGATCGCACCTGCGGAGCCGCTCCTGCGGAACTTTGTCCGCACTCGCAGGAAATGGCCTGCCCACTAGGGGTTGCACGTGCGAGGCTGGGACCATAGGAGCGTTCCCGCACCTCCGACTACGCAACCGCGTCTGTGCTAAACACCAGAACAGGTGCACCAGCAGCTATTTCAGCTGGTTTTTTGCCTCGTGTGGTGTCTGGGAGGTACCTGGGCCCACCCGAGCCCCCGTCCAAATATAACAACAAGTCCCAAAATATAATACGGACTCGCTCGAGCCTTCAAAACACCCAAAAGAACGCTAAAACCAAAAATCACACCTCAAAACCCCTAAAACCAAACTTAGGAACTTTAAGTTTTTCTTGACTTCGCTAACAACGCGCCAAACTGACCTATATTACTCGGAATGACACCAAATTTTGCAGGCAAGTCATAAATGACATAACGGAACTATTCCCGGTCTAGGAATTTCGTTCAGACCTCTATAAAAAAAAAACACGTCCCAAACCACAATAGGAACTTAAGGAACTTCATATTTCAATACTGGGCGCTGAAACGCTCCCGGGTTATCAGAAAACCATTCCGAACATACGCCCAGGTCC
The DNA here is from genome assembly GCA_005239505.1 of Nicotiana paniculata. Lineage (NCBI taxonomy): Eukaryota > Viridiplantae > Streptophyta > Magnoliopsida > Solanales > Solanaceae > Nicotiana > Nicotiana paniculata. The sequence goes on along the minus strand of ML339023.1, from coordinate 161,536 downwards.
GAAATCATCATACGAAGCTACCGGAACCGACAAAACTCGATTCCGAGGTCGTTTATCCAAAATGTTGACCGAAGTCAAACTATGCCTTAAAGGCCAACCTTAAGGAACCAAATGTTCCTATAGCACTCTAAACACCTCCGAATCCCCGACCACCAGTCCCCGCAAGTCATAAATCATAATAAGCCGCTATGGGAAGTTTCATTTAGGGGAACGGGGTCCGATGATGCAAAACGACCAGTCGGTTTGTTACAACAAGAAAGAAGGGAGGTTCCATAGTGCTCCAACAAAAGCAAATCAAATAAAGAAAAGACTCAATATTCCCATAAGAATCTTCTCCGCAGCTTTCCCATTTTATATCCATATTAGCCTTATCTTAGCCAGTGTCCCAAGCATCATTTGATAGTTTCTTTGGCGGATATTTGGGCCTACTTCTCTTTCTAATAGATCCATTTTCACCACCTTTGTTATCTTGGGCCACATTCATAACATAGTCTGCTTCACGAAAATTGTAATGACTTGATAGCTCGTTTTGAGCTCTAGCACGTCGTTCAGCGGTTTGAAGTCATGAGCAGCTTCATTTCAGGTATTATGACTCATGGGCATGGTTGGAGTTGAATTTCGGGAAGTTCGGAGTCAAATTGGAAAGAAAATTCTCATTTCAGAAGCCTTAAGTTGGAGAAATTGACTAAGATTGGAATTTTGAGTAAAGGACCTCTGAATTGGGGTTTGAAGGTTCCTGCAGGTTCGTATGATGATTTTAGACTTGGGCATATGTACGGATCGGGTTTTGGATAACCCGGGAGTGGTTCGGCGTATATTGTAGAAGTTAGTGTTTTAGAAGGATTTCATAAATTTGGGTTGGAAAGCATTTCAGAGCTATTGATGTTCGTTTGGGATTCCGAGCCTGGGAATAGCTTCGTATGGTGATTCTGGAGTTGGGAGCGCGATCAGAAGTGAATTCATATTTCCGTAGGGCATTTTGAAATCAATTAGCTAAAGATAGAAATTTGGAGATTTTTGAGAAATCCAACCGGAAGTGGAAATTTTGATATCAGGGTTGGAACGCGATTCTGGGAGTTGGAGCAGGTCCATAATGGCCAATGCGACTTGTGTGCAAAATTTGGGGTCAATCGGACGTGATTTGATAGGTTTCGGCATCGGAGGTAGAAGTTTGAAATTTCATGGTCAAAAAGTTTGGGTTTGGGGTGCGATTCGTGGTTTCGGCATTGTTTGATGTGATTTGAGGCCTCGAGCAGGTTCGCATTATGTTTTGGAACTTATTGGCATGTTCGGGTGGGGCCGCGGGGGCCTGGGGTGTTAACCGGATTAGCCTCGGACCAAGTTTAAACTTTGAGAGCATAAGATGAAGCTCCCAACTTCCGGTGTGATCGCACCTGCGCTTGGATAGCCGCAGGTGCGAGCTCGCGAATATGGGGCACGAGTCGCAGAAGCAAAAAGGCATGGGCTAGCCAGGCACCGCGGGCGCGAAAAATTGGTCGCGGGTGCGAAGACCACGAGCAGGAAGAATTGGTCACGGGTGCGAATACCTCAGGCGCTAAGAATTGGCCGCGGGTGCAAATACTGCAGGCGTGAAGATTTTTCCACAGACACGGACACTGCAGGCGCGAAGGTTTTTCCGCGGGTACGAAGATCGCTGGGCAGTGAGTGTTTATAGTGGGGGTTTGAGCATTTTTGCTCATTTCTTCATTCTTGGGCGATTTTTGGAGCTTCTTGAGAGGGATATTCACCTAGCAACTTGAAGGTAAGTCAATCCCACCTATTGAAAGTTAATTACTTGGATCATGTCTATATTTTAACATGGAAAGTCATGAAAATTTGTGGAAATTTGGAAATTTTGAAGAAAACCCTAGAATTTGCATTCTTGGATTTTTGACCACGAATTTGAGCATGGAAATAAAGTAAATTGTATATTTGAGTTAGTAAGGCTATGGGTAATCATTATCTTCGAAAAATTTCAGAATCTGGGCACATGGGCCCGAGGGCATTTTTGTCAATTCCTTGAACGGAGTTGGGAATTTATATAATTTTAATTTTTGCAAATATTAGAGTATATTTTCATTGGTTTGTCATTATTTGGATAGTTTTGGGGCGTTGTGCGTCCATTGAAGTCGTCGGAAGGGCTTGGAAGCCGGTTATGGAATTTCGGAGCGAGGTAAGTCTCCTTTCTAACTTTGTGAGGGGGAATTGTCCCCCTAGGTGAACTAATTAAGTATGTGCTACTATCTACCGGGGCTACGTACGCACAGGTGACAAGAGTCCGTGCGTAGCTACTATTGTGCCATGTCCGGGTAGTCTAGGACCAACTAACATGCCTTACGTGTTGTACATGTGATCCTGCCAATAATATTAGACTGATAATGCTATTGAATTTGTAACTTATTTCCTACGAAGGCTAGAGTGTACCTTCTTAATCACTTAGAAAGAGAATTGAATCCTCCGTGGATAATTGTATTCCGAATAATGTTATATTATTGAATATTATTAAACTTGGCAAATGAATTTTGAGAAAAGATTTAAATACTAATTTTTGTGATTTTTAAAAGAGAAATTTGTCATTTACTTGAGTATTTGTTTTCCCGATGTAGTCAGGGTGGAATGTTGATTGTGCATGAGTGCATGTCACCGCTTCGCAATTTACATTCCGCGAGCGGAGTGTTATTTCCCCCACTCTCATGGGAGCAGGCCATACGCCACGGCAGATTTAAAGATGCACTTATGGTTCGGGCCGTTCGACCCTCAGCAGTGCATAGATATGATTATTTTATGGAAAAGATGCACTTATGGTTCGGGCCGTTCGACCCTCAGCAGTGCATAGATATGATTATTTTATGGAAAAGATGCACTTATGGTTCGGGCCGTTCGACCCTCGGCAGTGCACATGCATGATTATTGTTATGGCTCAGGCCGGTTGTCCTACCCTGTATGCGCATGCTAAATTGTTAAACGTTTTTCATAGATTTTGAAGTGACAAGATATTTGGGGGAAATAAAGAAGTAATTGTTTATTTAAGATATTTGGGGGAAAATGAGGAAGTAATAACTGTTTATTTACTTTCAATATTTATTTGAATTACAGTTATCCGTAATTTAGATTTTTAGCCACGAATTTGAGAATGGAATTTAGAGTAAGTCGTATATTTGATCTAGTAAAGCTATGGGTAGAATTTATCTTCGAGAAATTTCGGATTTCGGGCACGTGGGCCCGAGGGCATTTTGGTCAATTCATTGAGCGGAGTTGAGAAATGATATAATTTGAATTTTTAACGAATATTAGAGTATATTTTCATTGGTTTGTCGTTATTTGGATAGTTTTGGGGCGTTGTGCATCGATTTGAGTCATCGGAAGGGCTTGGAAGCGGGTTATGGAATTTCGGAGCGAGGTAAGTCTCCTTTCTAACTTTGTGAGGTGGAATTGTCCACCTAGGTGAACTAATTAAGTATGTGTTATTATCTTCGGGGGCTAAGTACGCACGAGGTGACGGGAGTCCGTGCGTAGCTACTATTATGCCATGTCCGGGTAGACTAGGACCCACTAGCATGCCTTACATGTTGTACATGTGATCCTCCCACTAATGTTAGGTTGTAAATGCTATTGAATCGGTAATTGATTTCCTAAGAAGACTAGAGTGTACCTTTCATAATTATTTAGAAAGAGAATTGATTCCTCCGTGGATAATCGTATACCTGATAAGGTTATATTATTGAATATTATTAAACTTGGCAAATGAGTTTCAAAACAAAGATTTAAAAGCTATTTTTCATGTTCCTTTAAGAAGAATTTTACCACTTTCCGGAGTAACTGTTGTCTTGATAAAAATGCGGATTTATTATGTGAATATGTGTACATATGAGCACCTGAGTCGCAAGTATGATTCGCGAGCAGGGTATCGTTATTATTTTTATGTTGACTGCGTCGCATGATCGATTCGCGAGCTGGGAAAAATAGATGCATCTATGGTTCGAGCCGTTCGACCCTTCGGCAGTGCACAGTTTATTATTGTTGGTCCACGCCGTTCAACCCTCGGCATTGCTTGCGCATGATATTTACTACGTATTTGCTGTGATTTTTGCCTGATTACTGGCCTGGAATTTTAAGTTGTCAACTGAAATGACAGAGATTTAAAGTTAGTAAAATTTTGGAAGAAGTTGTTCATTCCCGTTGATTATTTGTTATTTGATTAACACCCATGTTGATTAATTGTTATTAATATGACGAAGATTTAAAGTGTTAAATGTGGAAGGAGTTGATATTATTTATTCCAAATTTTAATAAATTGCCTATGATAATCATGCTTAGTGCAACACTTGAAAATACTAAATTGACCTCTAGCAAGTGTCTAATTCGACCCCTCGTCACCACCTCTCTGAGGTTAGGCAGGCGACTTACTGAGTACACGTTGTTTTCGTACTCATACTACACTTGTTGTGCATTTTTTTGCACAGGTACTTTCAGAGCGACGTCACTGGTTTGGAGACTTAGGGGAGCTGCATCATCTGGAGGCGATCCACAGCTGGCAGAGTCTCCCTCATGTTGTATTTATTTCCCTTTTAAATTCCTTGTCCAATTTGTATTTCGGACAAGCTTTTTAATATTTGTGAAATTCTTAGAATTTACTCATGTACTTGTGTCACCGGGTTCTGGGATGTGTTCGGGATTTAACTAAACAAATGGAATAGTTTATCTGTCGTATTTATTTGATAAATTCTTATTCGCTTTTATGACTTGTAAGTGAAAGGTAACAATTTCGAAAAATGTTAAAATAGGAAATTATTTCAATTAATTAATGATTGGCTTGCCTGACGCTGGTGTACGGTGCCATCACGACCTTGATAGATTTTAGGTCGTGACAATTCTAGTCAAGATAAGATATTCAATGATTTGTTAACTTTGCAGTTGGTTATGAATTTCTACCCGTCTCCTCCGTTGTGGTGGTATCACCAGCATTATAGCAGAATGTATTTATATGTCATAAGGTGCCTTGGGAGCATCAGATTCATGGAATTTTGGCTATTAAGGTTCATGGAGTATCGTCGTGGTCAGATGATGAATTATGCGGTGCATGGTGCTAATTCAGCAAGGGTATGCAGTCATGTTCTAGTATATCGTGTGGTAGTTGATTCGGTGTTCGTATATATTGGAACTAGGCCTGGCAGAGAAATTTCAGGTGTTGGAACTGGATTTTGAGCCTATTATATGGATAAAATAAGAAATATTCATATTTAATCAAGCTAATGTATTATGCTGGGTTGGGCTAGCACGGGCAGGTGCTCGAGGTGTTAAGCAGTGATTTCAGATAACTCCAGAGCAGTTCCTAGCACGTTCGACGACGAACGTCTGTTTAAGTGGGGGAGAATGTAATGACCCGACCGGTCATTTCGAGTTCTAGCGCATCGTTCGGCGGCTTGAAGCCATGAGCAGCTTCATTTCAGGTATTATGACTCGTAGGCATGGTAGGAGTTGAAATTCGGGAAGTTCGGAGTCACATTGGAAAGAAAATTCTCATTTCAGAAGCCTTAAGTTGGAGAAAATGACTAAGATTGGAATTTTGAGTAAACGACCTCCGAATTGGGGTTTGAAGGTTCCTGCAGGTTTGTATGATGATTTCAGACTTGGGCGTATGTCCGGATCGGGTTTTGGATAACCCGGGAGCATTTCGACGTATATTGTGAAAGTTAGTATTTTAGAAGGATTTCATAAATTTGGGTTGGAAAGCATTTCAGAGTTATTGATGTCCGTTTGCGATTCTGAGCCTTGGAATAGCTTCGTATGGTGATTCTGGAGTTGGGAGCGCGATCGGAAGTGAATTCAGATGTCCGTAGGGCATTTTGAAGTCATTTGACTAAAGATAGAAATTTGGAGATTTTTGAGAAATCCGACCGGAAGTGGAAATTTTGATATTGGGATCGGAACGCAATTCCAGGAGTTGGAGCAGGTCTGTAATGTTGAATGTTACTTGTGTGCAAAATTTGGGGTCAATCGGACGTGAGTTGATAGGTTTCGGCATCGGAGGTGGAAGTTTAAAATTTCAAGTTCATAAAGTTTAGATTTGGGGTGTGATTCATGGTTTCGGCGTTGTTTGATGTGATTTGAGGCCTCTGGCGGGTTCACATTATGTTTTGGAACTTGTTGGGATGTTCAGGTTGGGCCCCGGGGGCCTCGGGTGTTAACCGAATGAGCCTCGGACCAAGTTTGAACTTGGAGAGCATAAGCTGAAGCTCCCAGCTTCCGGTGTGATCGCACCTGCACTTGGATGGCCGCAGTTCAAGCTCGCGGATGTGGGGCACCAGTCGCAGAAGCGAAAAGGCATGGGCTGGCTAGGCACAGTCGGCGCGAAGAATTGGCCGCAGGTGCGAAGACCGCAGGCGCGAAGAATTGGCCGCGGGTGTAGAGACCACAGGCGCGAAGAATTGGCTGCGGATGTGAAGACCGCGGGCGTGAAGAATTGGCTGCGGGTGCGAAGACTGCAAGCGCGATGGTTTTTTCGTGGACGCGAAGATCGCCGGGAAGTGAGTGTTTATAGTCGGGGTTTGAGCATTTTTGCTCATTTCTTCATTCTTGGGCGATTATAGGAGCTTCTTGAGAGGGATATTCACCTAGAAACTTGGAGGTAAGTCAATCCCACCTATTTCAAGTTAATTACTTGGATTATGTCTAGATTTTAACATGGAAAGTCATGAAAAATTGTGGAAAAGTTGAAAATTTTGAAGAAAACCCTACAATTTGCATTCTTGGATTTTTTACCACGAATTTGAGCATGGAATTAGAGTAAATTGTATATTTGAGTTAGCAAGGCTATGGGTAATCATTATCTTTGAAAAATTTCGGAATCCGGGCACGTGAGACCGAGGGAATTCTGGTCAATTCCTTGAGCGGAGTTGGGAATTTATATAATTTCAATTGTTGCAAATATTAGAGTATATTTTCATTGGTTTGTCGTTATTTGGATAGTTTTGGGGCGTTGTGCGTCCATTGGAGTCGTCGGAAGGGCTTGGAAGCCGGTTAGTGGAATTTCGGAGTGAGGTAAGTCTCCTTTCTAACTTTGTGAGGGAGAATTGTCCCCCTAGGTGAACTAATTAAGTATGTGCTATTAACTGTTGGGGCTACGTACGCACGAGGTGACGGGGCCATGTCCGGGTAGTCTAGAACTCACTAGCATGCCTTACGTGTTGTACATGTGATCCTGCCAATAATATTAGACTGATAATGCTATTGAATTTGTAACTTATTTCCTACAAAGACTCCTCCGTGGATAATTGTATTCCGGATAAGGTTATATTATTGAATATTTTTAAACCTGGCAAATGAATTTTGAGAAAAGATTTAAATAATATTTTTTGTGATTTTTAAAAGAGAAATTTGTCATTTACTTGAGTATTTGTTTTCCCGATGTAATCGAGGTGTACTGTTGATTGTGCATGACTGCATGTGACCGCTTTGCAATTTACATTCCGCGAGCGGAGTGTTATTTCCCCCACCCGTACGCCACGACAGATTGAAAGATGCACTTATTGTTTAGGCCGTTCGACCCTCGGCAGTGCATAGATATGATTATTTTATGGCAAAGATGCACTTATTGTTCGGGCCGTTCAACCCCTGGCAGTGCACATACATGATTATTTTTATGGCTCAGGCCGGTTGTCCTACCCCATATGCGCATGCTAAATTGTTAAACATTTTTCATAGATTTTGAAGTGACAAGATATTTGGGGGGAAATAAAGAAGTAATTTTTATTTAAGATATTTGGGGGAAAATGAGGAAGTAGTAATTGTTTATTTACTTTCAGTATTTATTTGAATTACAGTTATCCGTAATGCTTACTGTTTTTGTAACGACCCGACTGGTCGTTTTGAGCTTTAGCGCGTCGTTCAACGGTTTGAGGTCGTGAGAAGCTTTGTTTCAAGTATTATGACCCGTGGGCATGGTCGGAATTGAATTTCAGGAAGTTTAGAGTTGGTTTGGAAAGAAAATTCTTATTTCAGAAGCCTTAAGTTGGTGAAATCAACTAAGATTGGAATTTTGAGTAAACAATCTCCGAATCAGGATTTGAAGGTTCCAGCAGGTTCGTATGATGACTTCGGACTCGGGTGTATGTCCGAATCAGGTTTTGGATAACCCGGGAGCGTTTCGGGGTATATTATGGGAGTTAGCACTTTAGAAGGATTTCATGAATTTGGGGTTGGAGTGCATATCGGTGACGTTGATGTCCGTTTAGGATTCTGAGTCTAGGAATAGCTCTATATGGTGATTCTGGAGTTGGGATCATGATCGGAAGTGAATTCGGATGTCCGGGGGTCATTTTGAAATCATTTGGCTAAAGATAGAAATTTGAAGGTTTTTGTGAAATCCGGCTGGAAGTGGAAGTTTTGATGACGAGGTCGGAATGTGATTCTGAAAGTTGGAGCAGGTCCACAATGTTGAATATGACTTGTGCGCAAAATTTGAGGTCAATCGGACATGATTTGATAGGTTTCCGCATTGGATATAGAAGTAAGAAATTCTAAGTTCTTAAAGAATTGGATTTGAGTGTGATTCGTGAGTTCGGCATTGTTTGATGTGATTTGAGGGCTCGAGCAAGTCCATGTCATGTTTTGGGACATGTTGGTATAATTGGACGGGGTCCCAGGGTCGGGGGCCTCGGGTGGATTTTGGGTGTTTAACGGATCAAAGTTGAAGTTGGAAGAAGGGCTGAACTGCTGTCATCTGGTGCAACCGCACCTGCGAGGCTTTGACCGCAGGTGCGGAGCCGCATGTGCGGCCTGGGAGACGCAAGTGCGAGTGTGGGCTTGGCTTGGCTAGGAACTGCAGGTGCGATGGAAATTTCGCACTTGCGAAGCCGCAGGTGCGGGCAGTGGGGCGCATGTGCGATCTGACTGGAATTGAGGGAAATCGCAGATGCGGTGGATTTCGTCGCACCTGCGAGATCGCAGGTGCGGAAGAAGGACCAAAGGTGCGAAAAATGCCTTGGCAGAATGTTTTAAAGATCGGGTTGAGCCATTTCTCTATCATTTTTCTTTGGGTTGAGGCGATTTTTGGAGAGCTTTTCAAGGGGGATTTCACCAAGCATCAAGAGGTAAGTTGTTCTACTTGTTTCTAAGGTTAAATACAAGATCTTGCATGGATTTTGAGCATGAAATTGGTAGGAAAATTGGGAAACATTGAAGAAACCTAGAATATGGAAAATTTGGATTTTTAACCACGAATTGGGCATGAATATTTGAGTAAATTATATAATTGACTTAGTAAGGCTATGGGTAGAGAGTATCTTCTAGAATTTTGGATTCCGGGCACGTGGGCCCGAGGGCATTTTTGTCATTTCTCCGTGCGGGGTTGGGAAAGTATATAATATGAATTTGTTGTGGGTATTAGGATGAATTTTCATTGCTTTTTGATTTATGTCGTAGTTTCGGAGCGTTGTGCGTCCGTTGGGGTCATCGGAAGGGATTGGAAGCCGGTGTTGGAATTTCGAAGCGAGGTAAGTCTTCTTTCTAACTTTGTGAGGGGGAATCGTCCCCCTGGGTGAATTAATTCAGTATATGATATTATCTTCGGGGGCTACGTATGCACGAGGTGATGAGAGTCCATGCGTAGCTACTATTATGCCATGTTCGGGTAGCCTAGGACCCACTAGCATGCTTTATGTGTGTACCTGTACCCCTGCCCGTAATATTAAACTGCTAATATGACCAAAACGTAATTGAATGTTTAAAAAAGGAAGACTAGATTTCATATTGTTAACCTTCTAAAAGAAAATTTCTTCCGCTGTAACTATATGTGTACCTTGACTAGATTGTATCATGGAGTATTACTAAACTAGACAAATGTGTTTCAAAAACAAAGATTTCAAAACCTATATTTCATGTTTCTTTTAATAAAGACTTTACCATTTTCCTGAGAAAAACGGATTTCTTGATAAAATACCAATTTATTATGTGGATATGTGTAACTTTGGGTTCCTAAGTCGCTGGAGTGATTCGCGAGCAGGAAGACCCTGTATTTGTGTATGTATTCTTATGACCACCTGAGTCGCATGTATGATTCGCAAGAAGGCTAGCCGTATTATATTGAGAGGTGCACTTTTGGGACGGGTCGGTCGATCCCTCGGCAGTGCACAGAGAGGACTATTATATTGAGAGCCGCACTTTTGGGACAGGCCGATCGATCCTTCGGTAGTGCGTAGAGAGATTGAGAGATGCACTTTTGGAACGGGCCGATCGATCCTTCGGCAGTGCATAGAGAGATTGAGAGCCGCACTTTTCGGACGGGCCGATCGATCCTTCGGTAGTGCATAGAGAGGTTGACTATCTTATGACTCCGGCCGGTTGTCTTACCCTTGTGTTCGCATGACTATTTGGTATTATTCTATTGGTATTGGCTTGACATCTATTTGTGAAAAAGGAAAGTGTACATTGTTGTTTGTTCTCAGTGGTTACCTGGATTTCTTTACTTGATATGTACTCGTTGCTCACTATCTTACATGTCTATTGTATTTCATCATATTCTGTCAAATGTTGTATTGTCAGGCCTTAGTACGAGTCTAATTTTCCCCCTCGTCACTACCTCTCTGAGGTTAGGCGGGCAACTTACTGAGTACACGTTGTTTTTGTATGCATTCTGCACTTGCTGTGCATTTTATTGCACAGGTACTTTCATAGAAATGTGGAGGATTCGGAGACTTAGGTGAGCTGCACCATCCGGAGGCCATCCGCAGTTGGAAGAGTCACCTTCATACTGTATTTATTCTTTTTTTTTTAAATTTCCTAGTCCAGTTGTATTTCGGACAGGCTTGAAGTGATTGTATAACTTCTTAGAATTTGCTCATGTACTTGTGACACCGAGTTCTGGGGATGTGTTGGGATTTATTTCATTAAATTGAATTGATGTGCTGTCGTATTTAAGTTTACTAAAATTTGTTTATTTGATTATGAAATGCAAGAAAAGGTAACAATTTTGAAAATGTTAAAACTGAAAAGTTATTTCAATTAATTATTGGTTTGGCTTGCCTGACCTTGTGTCTGGCGCCATCATGACCTTATTGGGTCGTGACAATGTGGTATCAGAGCGCTAGGTTCTCGTAGGTCTCACGAGTCATAAGCAAGTCTAGTAGAGTCTTGCGGATCAATACGGAAACGTTTGTACTTATCTTCGAGAGGCTACAGGGCTGTTAAGAGTACTTCCCTTCTTGATTCTTCATCGTGCGAGATGATTCCTTTGAGGCTTATGCCTATGTTCATTCCTACTCAATCTTACGCATCGCGGAGCGCATGCTATGGATCAGGAGTTTGAGGAATGGGAATGGTGCTATGAATGTTATTCGAGATGCTTCCACGTATAAATGGTTGTGGTTATTGTTATGGGCCTGTGAAAGGGTAATATGTTGTTTCAGCTCAGTAGATGTATTTCTGGGAGCCTTAAGGCCGTGCTCGGGTAGTGATGATGGTTGCAATTGATTGTCGCACGGTGTCGATATGATGATAGAACGGTTGCCCGTATGTTGGGGAAGATGAATGGTTTGAAGGGAGGTCTTCTCAGAGTATGATTTCGAGATTTCAGTGCTTTTGTTCCGGCAGAGGGAAGGCATTTGGAGTATGAATAGCTCGGTTGGGATTGATAAAGTAGTAAGACTTGGTGTCTTCAAGCGAGATGGGGTATGCACCTGTGACGTGTAGTCGTTGTCATTGATCGAATGTAATGTGTTAGGTTTGTCGGTGTTATGGTTTCTTCGGTTGTGTGGGGTGAGAGTATTGAGAGGAATTATTGAGGAATGTGGTTGGCAAGGAATGATCCTGGAATGAAGCAGGCGTAGGATGAGGTATTGAGGTCGTAGAAAGCGTGCATTTCAGCGTCGCTGGGAGCTGTCAGTGGGTTATTTTACAGGTGGGTTGTCTTCTGGGGATAGGATAGAAATGGCAGGGTTGGCAGTTCCTGTGAGGGGTCCTAGTGGCTAGTCGGTAGGAGATAGAATATGTGAATGATTCTAGAGAATTAGAGTATTTGGGGAGTGCTAGCAAGAGAATTTGGAAGGTTTGGATGGATTGGCTGAGATAGATCATGTTAACAAAGGAGGAAGGATCTCAGCAGGGTCTAGAGTGGTGCAAGGAGTAGCTTCGGGTTAAGTAGGGGAGTCCCACCATCTGCAGTTGGGTTGTAGGATAGTCTTCGCATGGGGTTGAGGATTTTCGACGTGTTGGCAAGTTAATTCAGCTAAGGAAAAAGGAGTAAAATGGTAATTGTGCGTGGGATTTGATGGATTTCTTCAAAAGTTGGCCTTGTCAGATCAGGGTTAGGCTTTGGAAGATTCAGAATTTATGCCTAAGGCATGGGCGAGTTGTAAGGATAGTGACTCAGTCACATGTTTCATTGAAAAAGGTGTTCCTGTGCTAGGAGAGCCTTGGGGGTTGATTGTATTCGAGGCCAGTCAGAGTGGGTGACTCTCAATAGCATCCTAATGAGTTCAAAAGTTAAAGAATGCGGCGATTAAGAATTTCAGGCAGCAGTATGATCGAGAATCGAGCTTTTGCACAGTAATCTCTAAGAGAAAGGAGGACGGTTAAAATGTTTTATTATATGTTTTAGTATACAAGATGATATTGGAAGAGAGAGAGAAATAGACTCCGGATTGAATAAAAGAATTATCAGAAGGTTATGAGACGGGTTGCGGGATTTGGGCGGCGTAGTCTCGTGAATCAAGGTCACTCGGGATGAGTGAGGGTTGAGTTTGCTATGGGTTGAAGGAAGTTGTTATTATTCCTAAGGCAATTGAAGATGATTAAAAGAAGACAGATTGATTAGCCATGGTTGAACTGGCACATTTGCGGTAGTGATCGGTTCCTTTGATGTGATTTAATTATGCATGTTGTTTGTGCCGGTGTGTGCGGGGCTTGTCGGCCGTCGTAACAGATCTCATGTGGGAGCATTTGAATGCTATGGCCTGTCAGGTGTAGGCGGACCTTGGAAGGGTTATGGTGGTATAGACTACTACTTAAGGATTTGCATGATTGGGTGATAATGGGAATTCACTTGTGTGTTGAGATGGTACCCTTGAATTGAGTCAAGTAAAATGTTTCTATATGATGAAGTGTTCACCCTATTGGTGGTTCGGAAGTTGTGATGGAATTCTTGCACTACCTCGTATTGGCATATTAGGTGCGGTAAGCAGTATCTAACTGGGAGTAAAAATAGAGATTTAGGTCTGATGTTTATCAGGATGTCATGAGCTTGGAAGCGCAAGACAAAGTGATTTGAACGTTCAGAGTAAGCTGGTGTTATCTTCAGTGTCACCTGGGATCGGTATTCAGTGAAGGAGGCTTTGTACCCTGGTCCTGGGTTATCGATGTGTTTTGCGGCCTTAGTGTGGTTGGTTTATGAATGGGCAGACTTGTTTCCTTATGTGAAAGGTCATGGAAGCATGACCGCGAAAAGGTTGTGTAATGTATGACATGTAGTCACTTGATGGATTTCAGATTTGGACTGAGTATAAAGAAGTGCAATATTGCTTAACTGAGAATTTACGCCTGGAGGGCGTTCGGTTCAGTTGATTATGGATTATGGGGTGTTAGTCCCGGTGATGATGGTTGTTCTCGTGTATTATGAGAGAAGTTGGGTTAATATGGACCCAAGCAAAAGCTATTAGCTTAGTTGATGCGAGCAAGGTAGCTCGATGTTTGTGGATGGATTTAAATATGATTATGGGCTCCGTATGAGCCAGGCATGTTCCTTTCAATAGAGCGCTTTTCATGGAAAGATATTAGAACAGCGGGTGTTGTTTCGTCTTCGTCGAATTCATGTATTATTGTGATTGTGCTGTGCGAGTTTTGAAACGGCTTGATAATTTCTTATGTGTTGAGGTCCCCCGTAGTGGGGATGTTATGTGAGAAGGATAGCTCTTGAGATCCAGAGTGTATATATATATAATTTGCACCTCAGTTGTGCTTGAGTTTTGTTGCATACGACTCTATAAGTCTCCCCAGGATGGTATTATGCACTTAGCGTGATTGTGATTAATATTTAGCAATTTGTAATAGTGAGCGAATCAACTATGTATATATTTCCTTACGTGAGTTTTATGTTATTTGGATCGGGTGGCACGCCGTCATGCTGATGTTATTTGGGATCGGGTGGCACGCCGCCACGGGTATGTTATTTGGAATCGGGTGGCATGCCGCCACGGGTATGTTATTTGGATCCGGTTGCACGCCGCAACAGTGTGATGATGAGTAAGGTTCCTATATTTATTTTCTTATGTTTTAATTCCTATTTTCTAGTAAGAACTCATATTAATTGCGTGAGCTGAATAGTTTCGCCAGAGTCGTTTCTTATTATCCTGTTCGAGTTATGGCCTATTGGCGCGATGTGGTATCATGTGAGGTTGTTGGTCATGTTGGGGTGGTTTGTCGTCTGAGTAGTTCATACTGGGTGAGACGAGATTTTTGGATCAGGGATCAGTGCGATGAGGTTATGTGAAGTGTACATTAAAGAACAAATATCATTATTCAGGTTCATACTAAAGTGATGATTCTAGTCAAGATGAGGTATTCAAGGATTTGTTAACTCTGCAGTTGATTATGAATTTCTGCACATTTCCTCCATTGTGGTGGTATCGTCAGCATTATAGCAGGGTGTATGTATATTTGTTATGAGGTGCATTGGGAGCATCAGATTCGTGGAATTTTGGCTATTAAGGTTCAGGGAGCGTCATTGTGGTCAGATGATGAGTTGTGCGGTGCATGGTGCTGATTCAGCAAAGGTATGCGGTCATGTTCTGGTATATCGTATGGTAGTTGATACAGTGTTTATATGTTGGAACTAGGCCTAGCAGAGAAATTTCAGGTGTTTGAATGAATTTTGAGCTTATTATATGGATAAAGAAGACATCTCCATATTTGATCAAGCCATTGTGCTCAACTGGGTTGTGGTAGCACGGGCAGGTGCTCGAGTGTTAAACGGTGATTTCAGTAACTCCAAAGAAGTTCTTAGCACGTCCGAGGACGAACATCAGTTTAAGTGGGGGAGAATGTAACGACCCGACCGATCGTTTTGAACTCTAGCGCGTCGTTCATCGGTTTGAGGCCATGAGCAGCTTTGTTTCAGGTATTATGACCTGTGGGCATGGTCAGAATTGAATTTCAGGAAGTTTAGAGTTGGTTTGGAAAGAAAATTCTCATTTCAGAAGCCTTAAGTTGGTGAAATCAACTAAGATTGGAATTTTGAGTAAACGATCTCCGAATCAAGATTTGAAGGTTCAAGCAGGTTCGTATGATGAGTTCGGACTCGGGTGTATGTCTGGATCGGGTTTTAGATAACCCGGGAGCGTTTCGGCGTATATTATGGGAGTTAGCATTTTAGAAGGATTTCATGAATTTGGGGTTGGAGTGCATATCAATGAGGTTGATGTCCGTTTGGGATTCCGAGTCTGGGAATAGCTCCGTATGGTGATTCTGGAGTTGGGAGCGCGATCGGAAGTGAATTCGGATGTCCGGAGGTCATTTTGAAGTCATTTGGCTAAAGATAGAAATTTGAAGGTTTTTGAGAAATCCGGCCGGAAGTGGAAGTTTCTATATCAAGGTAGGAATGTGATTCCGTAAGTTGGAGCAGGTTTGTAATGTTGAATATGACTTGTGCGCAAAATTTGAGGTCAATCGGACGTGATTTGATAGGTTTCTGCATCGGATGTAGAAGTTAAAAATTCTAAGTTCTTAAAGAATTGGATTTGAGTGCGATTCGTGAGTTCGGCGTTGTTAGATGTGATTTGAGGGCTCGAGCAAGTCTGTGTCATGTTTTGGGAAAGGTTGGTATAATTGGATGTGGCCCCGGGGGCCTCGGGTGGATTCCGAGTGTTTAACAGATCAAAGTTGAAGTTGGAAGAAGGGCTGATTTGCTGTTATCTGGTGCAATCGCACCTGCGAGGCTTTGACCGCAGGTGCGGAGCCGCAGGTGCGGAGCCGCAGGTGCGACTGTGGGCTTGGCTTGGCTGGGAACCGCAGGTGCGGGCAGTGGGGGCGCAGGTGTGATTTGGTTGTAATTGAGGGAAATCGCAGGTGCGTTGGATTTGGTCGCACCTGCGAGATTGCAGGTGCGAAAGAAGGACCGCAGGTTCGAAAAATGCCTGGGCAGAATGTTTTAAAGATCGGGTGGAGCCATTTCTCTATCATTTTTCTTGGGGTTGAGGCAATTTTTGGATAGCTTTTCAAGGGGGATTTCACCAAGCATCAAGAGTTAAGTTGTTCTACTTGTTTCTAAGGTTAAATACAAGATCTTACATGGATTTTGAGCATGAAATTGGTAGGAAAATTGGGAAACTTTGAAGCAACCTAGAATATGGAAAATTTGGACTTTTAACCACGAATTGGGCATGAACATTTGAGTAAATTATATAATTGAGTAAGTAAGTCTCTGGGTAGAGAGTATCTTCGAGAATTTCGGATTTCGGGCACGTGGGCCCGAGGGCATTTTTGTCATTTCTCCGAGCGGGGTTGGGAAAGCATATAATCTGAATTTGTTGTGGGTATTAGGATGAATTTTCATTGCTTTGTCATTTATGTGGTAGTTTCGAAGCGTTGTGCGTCCGTTGGGGTCATCGGAAGGGATTGGAAACCGGTGTCTGAATTCGAAGCGAGGTAAGTCTCCTTTCTAACTTTGTGAGGGGGAATCGTCCCCCTAGGTGAATTAATTCAGTATATGATATTATCTTCGGGGGCTACATACGCACGAGGTGATGAGAGTCCGTGCGTAGCTACTATTATGCCATGTCCGGGTAGCCTGGGACCCACTAGCATGCTTTATGTGTATACCTGTACCCCTGCCCGTAATATTAAACTGCTAATATGATCGAAAATGTAATTGAATGTTTAAAAAATGAAAACTAGAGTTTATATAGTTAACCTTCTAAAAGAAAATTGCTTCCGCTGTGACTATATGTGTACCTGGAGTGGATTGTATCATGGAGTATTACTAAACTGGACAAATGAGTTTCAAAAACAATGATTTCAAAACCTATATTTCATGTTTCTTTTAATAAAGACTTTACCATTTTCCTAAGAAAAATGGTTTTCTTGATAAAATACGAATTTATTATGTGGATATGTGTAACTTTGGGTGCCTAAGTCATTGTGATTCGCGAGCAGGAAGACCCTGTATTTGTGTATGTATTCTTATGAGCACTTGAGTCGCATGTATGATTCACGACCAGGCTAGCCGTATTATATTGAGAGGTGCACTTTTGGGACGGGCCGGTCGATCCCTCGGCAGTGCACAGAGAGGATTATTATATTAAGAGCCGCACTTTTGGGACCGACTGATCGATCCTTAGGCAGTGCGTAGAGAGATTGAGAGATGCACTTTTGGGACGGGCCGATCGATCCTTCGGCAGTGCATAGAGATATTGAGAGCCGCAATTTTGGGACGGGCCGATCGATCCTTCGGCAGTGCATAGAGATATTGAGAGCCGCAATTTTGGGACGGGCCGATCGATCCTTCGGCAGTATGTAGAGAGGTTGAGAGATGCACTTTTCGGAAGGGCCGATCAATCCTTCGGTAGTGCATAGAGAGGTTGACTATCTTATGACTCCGGCTGGTTGTCTTACCCTTGTTTGCGCATGACTTTTTGGTATTGTTCTATTGGTATTGGCTTGACATGTATTTGTGAAAAAGGAAAGTGTACAATGTTGTTTATTCTGAGTGGTTGCCTGGATTTCCGTACTTGATATGTACTTGTTGCTCACTTTCTTACATGTATATTGTGTTTCATCATATTCTGTCATATGTTGTATTGTCAGGCCTTAGTAAGAGTCAAATTTTCCCCCTCGTCACTACCTCTCTGAGGTTAGGCGGGCAACTTACTGAGTACACGTTGTTTTTGTACGCATTCTGCACTTGCTGTGCATTTTATTGCACAGGTACTTTCATAGAAATGTGGAGGATTCGGAGACTTAGGCGAGCTGCACCATCCGGAGGCGATCCGCAATTGGCAGAGTCACCTTCATACTGTATTTATTCATTTTTTTTAAATTTCGTAGTCCAGTTGTATTTCGGACAGGCTTGAAGTGATTGTATAACTTCTTAGAATTTGCTCATGTACTTGTGACACCGGGTTCTGGGGATGTGTTGGGATTTATTTCATTAAATTGAATTGATGTGTTGTCGTATTTAAGTTTATTAAAATTTGTTTATTTGATTATGAAATGCAAGAAAAGGTAATGATTTCGAAAATGTTAAAACTTGAAAGTTATTTCAATTAATTAATGGTTTGGCTTGCCTGACCTTGTGTCCAGTGCCATCACGACCTTAGGGATTTTGGGTCGTGACAGTTTTATCATCCTCGTATGCCTATTACTGGTATCATATTGTGCTAAATTGATCTGTTGGACCTTAGTGAGTGTCTAATTCGACCTCTCGTCACTACCTCTCTAAGGTTAGGCGGGCGACTTACTGAGTACACGTTGTTTTCGTAATCATGCTACACTATTGCACATGTACTTTCACTGCGATGTGGCCAGCATTGGAGACTTAGGCGAGCTGCATTATCCGGAGGCGACCCGCAGCCGACAGAGTCTCCCTCGTACTGTAATTATTGTCATTTTCAAATTCCTTATCCAATTTGTATTTCGGACAAGCTTGTAGTATTTTGTATAGATTCTTAGAGTTTTGCTCATGCACTTGTGACACCGGGTTCTGGGATGTGTTTGGGATTTATTTTAATAAATGGAATGGTTTACCTGTCGTATTTATTTGATAAATTTTTATTCGCTATTATAACTTGTAGGTGAAAGGTAACGATTTTGAAAAAGATGTTAAAACATAAATTTATTTCAACTAATTAATGATTGTCTTTCCTGACGGTGGTGTCCGGCGCCATCACGACCTTAGTAGATTTTGGGTCGTGACAAAAAGTATTAATAAGTTATCAGTCATCATCATTTATTTTGCTAATCCTCTCCCATTAGGAATGTGGGTGGGGTCAAGCAAGCATATATAGATTAAAATTACTCACTTTAGTAACAGCACGGAGCACAAACAGGAATGTGAAGTATAGGTTATTGACACGGTCTGGGAATCGTAAGACGTGATCATACATCAATGCAAGATATTGTCCCCACTGAACCATAGCAAAACAAGAAGAAAATAGGGAATAGTGTCAGAGTGACCATTATCATTGCACAAAGATGTTTCCATTGTACATTCTACACAATATGCATAAGAAGGATTAAAATTAGAATTACCAACATCAAAACTCTCATAATTCCGAGATGTCTTGTTAAAATCAACAAGTAAAACAAAAATAAAAAAAATAAAATACAGAAAATAAAAATGAAGGTTCAAACTTCAAACCTAGTAATATGTACACCTACAGCTACACCGGTAGTTCCCCGGCAATGGCGCCAAAACTTGATCACGCCCAACTATGTCTTATAAAAAGGACTAAGTGGTCGTTGCAAATATAATCTGGTTTACAGGTCCGGAGTCGAATCCCACAGAGAACTAAAGCTTAGCTATAGTTGTTCAGTAATGCTAAGAAACACAAGACCAAATAATTTCCTAATTATAATATTGTGATTCTTCTATTAAACTAATTAACTAGAAACTATTAAAAGCAGTAAAATTATTAACTAAGGAGGCCTAGAGTTATGATTTCCCCACTTATCGGAATCCTTCCCGCTGCGTCTTCTATAATTTCGCCTAAGTATTCTCTACCGATCATGAGTACTTTGGGTGTTGTAGCTCTCTCTTGAGCAACTACCACAATTTACTAGACTTATTCTTTCAAACTACGCTAGCTGGCACTAATTCACCGCTCACTACAATTGCACCAAGGTTTCGTTATCTCTAATCCCGCCTTTAAACCCTCCACATTGATCTCTCATATACGTTAGGAGTGATGTTGTTCAACAACTGCCTAAATATGTACTCTCTCTCTCTCTCTCTCAAGCAGTACACACTAAATAGGCACAGTCAATTGGTGGCCATTTAATCAACAACAACAAATACGTAGTTGAACAAGTAGAGATATCTAAATTCTCAATTATATAAAAACATAATAAGAATTCATCTTACAAAAGGTTCCATCAAAACTCTAGATAACAAATTAGCTATTCATAATGGTATGCAAAACTACAATACTAGAATTCATAACCAATAATGAAATAGAGGAAAAAAGAGGGAAAACGTGAAGTTGAATCTTTCTCCTTCTTGCTCCTAGCATGTTCTTGCCTGCCTAAAATATTCTATCCTTCCAAAGTGGTTTCTCCTCGTCCAAAGTAGTGTCTCCTCTTCAAAATCACATTTTAGGATGTATTTATAATGATTCGGCTTTGTTTGGGTCGAAATTACTTCTTCTAGTTCGGATTGGAAAGGTTAAAAGTTTTCTGTCCCGGTCTCGGTCCCGGTCTAGCGAAGTGACCCTCACTTTGTTGTCCGGGACTTTCCTGATTTCTTCTGCTTCGGTCCTGGTCTGGCAAAGTGAGCCACGCTTCACTGTCTGAGACTTTTTTCTTCAGCTCTTTTTCACCAATTTTTCTCCCATTTGATCGTTTTCCGTGCAAGTTTATTCCTACACATAAGAAACACGTAATGAGCATATTTTCACTTCTAAAATCATGTGATCTCCCATAACTCACATTGTCACGACCCAAATCTTAATCCAGGTCACGATGGCGCCCAACACTGTTGTCAAGCAAGCCAACACTAATTATCTAGTGAATCTAGTTTGCTTCCTATTAAATCTTTCCCTTATTTCAAAAATAATTTAGCCACTACACATGGAATATAACACATTGCAGGGCAATTAAATTACGAAGACAAAAATCAACTTTAATTAATTACATCACCAAAAGAATAGTCTACCAATGTGTGTGCCAGGAACTAGTGTCACAAGTCTACAGGCATCTAGTAGAGTAGAATCAAAAGAAATAAAGGACTATCCTACTGTCTGAGAGGATATAGACAGAAATAGCAAAAGAAAGACTCCAGAGTGCTGCCGAATGCCATCAGGAGAAGCAGCTCACCGTGAAGCCTCAACCAAGTGCAATCAAGGACGAGCTCCGGACTGATACCCAGTTGCACCTGCCTCAGAACCTGTACAATTAAGTACAGAAGCGTAGCATGAGTACATAAACAATATGTACCCAGTAAGTATCCAGTCTAATCTCAAAGAAGTAGTGATGAGAGGTCAACTTGACACTTACTAGGGCCAAAATAATACGTTTTAAATATAAGGCTAACCAAGAATGGCAAATTATGAATAAGTAGTAAAGGCAGGAACATCAAATCTCCCTACAGATATCTTTGCTTGTCAAACACCCTACCGTACAGGTTGCAAATTCATTTTCCAAGGTAATTAACAGTTAAACCACAGCAATACCAAATGATAGCAAGTACATAACATGCCGCGAACGTACGACCGATTCCACGAAATAATAAATGTGCACTGCCGAAGGGTCGAACAGCACAAACCATAGATGCATGTATATATGTATATATAGATGCATATATACACACATTCAGCAGAAAAATCCGGGGTTTATTTGGGGATATTCTTCCAAGGGAAAACCAATAAATTAAATAATGATAGGTGACCTTCTTAGATACCCATTTAAATAATTTGATGATGCCAATAAATTCTAAATTTATCATTAAGATTACAAGATACGGCACGTAGAGCATGCTTGTGGATCCTAAACTCCCCCGACATAACATAATAGTAGCTACGCACGGACTCTCGTCACTTCGTGCGTGCGTAGCCCCCCACAAATAGTAGCATATAATTCGTTATTTCACCGACGGGGACAATTCCCTCTTACAAGGTTGGAAAGGAAACTAACCTCGTTTCAAGCCTACTTCCCGGGACAAGAATGCGCCCGAATATCCAAATTCGTCGCCAAGAACTCGAAACTAGTCAAACATTATATAAATCAATCAATCTATGTTCAAAAGTTCACAATTCTCCTATTTAAATGGTTACCCCATCCTAGTTGTAAAAATCCTAAAATGTACCCCCGGGCCCACATGCTTGGATTCCGGGGGCACACAACCTAAGGATCAATAATATATAGTTTTTGCATGATTCCATAAAAAATTTCTTGTTTAAATCTTATTTTTCTCAAAACCCTAAGTTTTACTCTAAACCCATGATTTCTACAAATTTGTGTGTGTTAATCTACCCAAAACTCAAGTATAAATCTCACTTTCAAGTAGGAATTAACTTACCTCATGATGCTAGGTCGAATATCCCCTTTTTAGAGCTCCCAAATCGCCAATGATACAATAATATGGCCTCAAAATGGTTAAGTCCCATTTTAAGTTAACTTCCCAGTTTCCCCCTTAATCGCGAACGCGACAGGGGAAATGCATTTGCGAAGACCATTGGCCCAGGCCCCCTGAAGCCCCTTCTGTGCGAACGCAAAAACAAACCACGAACGCGAAGGCTAGCCAGGCTAGACCACGCGAACGCGGTGAGGGAGGGAGGGGGTGCGACTGCATAGAACAAATTGACCGGCCCAGCGACTTACACTACGTGAACGCATTTGTACCTATGCGAACGCATAGAGCATTTTTTTCACCCCTGCCCAACTCCTTCTTCGTGAACGCGTCCGTACACTCGAGAACGTGAAGAAGGAAACCAGAACTGGCCAAATTTGGTTTCTTGCATTTAGCTCCGAGGTGTCCGAAACTCACCCGAGCCCCCCGGGACCCCATCCAAAGGTACCGACAGGTCTGTATTCATGATACAGACTCGCTCAAATTCGTGGAATGCGAAAAACAACAACGAAACTAAGAATTTGACCCCAAAACCAAATTGAATCAAACTTTGAACTTCAAGTTCTTGAATTCAGTTTCAACATGCCGAAACATACCTATACTACTCGAAATGACACCGAATTCTGCGAGCAAGTCATAAATGAAATGACAGAACTATTCCCGATCTCAAAATTCCGTTCGGACCTCGATAACAGAAAAACACGTTCCAAACCTCAATTTTTGAACTTAAGGAATCATATTTCACTATTTGGCGCCGAAATGCTCCCGGGTCATCCGAAACCCGTTACGAACATATGCCTAAGTCTGAAATCATCATACAAACCTACTGGAGCATTCAAATCTCGATTCCGAGGCTGTTTATTAAAAATGTTGACCGAAGTCAAACTTGGCCTTTAAGGCCAACCTTAAGGAACTAAGGGTTCCTATACCACCCCCAAACTTCTCCAGACCTCGAACTACCCATCCCCGCAAGCTATAATCAGTAAAAGCAAATACGAAAAGTCTTGTTTAGGGGCACGGGGTTCTAGAACACAAGATGATCGTCGTTACATTCTCCACCTCTTAAACAAACGTTCGTCCTCAAACGGGTCTACAATCATACATTGAGTATTGAATAAGTGTGGAAATCTGACCCTCATGTCCTCCTCAGAATCCCAGGTCGCCTCCTCGATTGGTTGGCCCTTCCACTGGACCTTCACGGCGGAAAAATTCTTGGACCTCAACTGGCGATCCTGCCTGTCAATGATAGCAACTGGCTCCTCCTCATAACACAATCTCTCGTCTAGCTGAATGGTGATAAAGTCTATCACGTGAGAGAAGTCGGCGTGGTACCTCCGGAACATGGACACATGAAAGACCGAATGAACTCCTGATAAACTGGGAGGTAAAGTGAGCTCATAAGCTACCTCCCCAACTCGCCTTAACACCTCAAATGGACCTATAAACCTTGGGCTCAGCTTGCCCTTCTTTCCAAATCTCATAATACCCTTCATCGGTGAGACTTTCAACAGAACCTTCTCGCCGACTACAAACGATACATCACGCGCTTTCTGATCCGCGTAACTCTTCTGTCTGGACTGTGCTGTGCGAAGCCTTTCCTCAATCCGATTTACTTTATCCAAGGCATCCTTCACCAGGTCAATGCCATATAACTTAGCCTCGTCAGGCTCAAACCACCCGATGGAAGAACGACATCGCCGACCATACAAGGCCTCAAATGGAGCCATCTCAATGCTTGACTGATAACTGTTATTATAAGCAAACTCGGCCAACGGCAAAAACTAGTCCCACTGCCCTCCAAAGTTAATCACACATGCTCTGAGCATGTCCTCCAATATCTAAAATGTCTGCTCCGACTGCCCGTCAGTCTGAGGGTGGAATGTTGTGCTGACCTCTACCCGGGTGCTTAACTCACTTTGTACTGCTCTCCAGAAGTGCGAGGTGAACTGAGGACCTCGATCTGATATAATAGACACAGGCGCACCGTGCAACCGAACTATCTCTCGAATGTAGATCTAGGCCAACCTCTCTGAAGTATAAGTAGTAGCTACTGGAATGAAATGTGTCGACTTGGTCAACATGTCTACAATAACCCTAGCCGCATCAACCTTCCAAAAGGTCCGAGGCAACCCAACTACGAAGTTCATAGTGATGCGCTCCCATTTCCACTCAGGTATAGGCATCTACTGAAGTAGGCCTTCTGGCCTCTGGTGCTCATACTTAACCTGCTGGCAATTTAGAAATCTAGCCACATACTCCACTATGTCCTTCTTCATCTGCCTCCACCAGTAATGCTGTCTCATGTCGCGATACATCTTCGTAGCACCAGGATGAATAGAATACCTGGAACTATGTGCCTCCTCTAGAATCCTCTCCCTTAGGCAGTCAACATTAGGGACACATATGCGACCCTGAAGTCTCAGAACACCATCCTCGCCAATAGAAACCTCCTTGGCACCACCCTGTAACACCGTCTCCCAGAGAACTTCCAAGTGCGGATCATCAAACTGTCGAGCCTTGATCTCCCCCAATAATGAACACTAAGAAACAACACGTGCAAGAACTCGGCTGGGCTCTGAAAGGTCCAACCTCACCAGGCGATTAGACAAGGACTGAATGTCCAAATCTACAGGTCTCTCCTATGCTAAAATAAAATCCAAGCTACCCATACTCTCCTCCTTCCTGTTTAAAGCATCTGCAACCATATTCGCCTTGCCCGGATGATAAAGAATAGTAATGCCATAATCTTTCAGCAACTCAAGCCATCTACGCTTTCTCAAATGAATATCCCTCTATTTGAACAAGTGCTAGAAACTGAGTTGATCTGTATAAACCTCACAAGGCACCCCATACAAGTAGTGCCTCCAAATTTTAAGAGCATGAACAATCGCCGCCAGCTCCAAATCGTGCACAGGGTAATTTTTTTCATGAACCTTCAGCTAACGTAAAGCATATGCAATAACTTTCCCCTCCTGCATCAATACACATCCCAAACCAACGTGTGAAGCGTCGCAATAAACTATATACATCCCTGAACCGGAAGGCAACACTAGAACTGATGTTGTGGTCAAGGTTGTCTTGAGCTTCTGGAAACTCGCCTCACACTCGTAGTACCATCGGGATGGGGCACCCTTCTGGGTCAATCTAGTCAGAGGGGATGCAATGGATGAAAAATCCTCCACAAACCGGCGATAATAACCTGCCAGCCCCAAGAAGCTCCTGATCTCTGTCGTTGAGGTAGGGCGTGGCCAACTCTGAACTGCCTCAATCTTCTTAGGATCCACCGTGATACCCTCCCTGGATACCACATGTCCCAAGAATGCCACAGAATCTAACCAGAACTCACACTTGGAGAACTTAGCGTACAAATTTTGTTCCCGCAAGGTCTGGAGCACAACTCTCAAATGCTGATCGTGCTCCCCCAGCTACATGAGTAGATCAGAATGTCATCAATAAAGACAATGAACAAAAGAATCAATATAAGTCATGAACACCCTATTCATCAAATCCATAAATGCTGCGAGGGCATTAGTCAGGCCAAAGGACATCACCGGGAACTCATAATGACCATATCTCGTACAGAATGTAGTCTTCGGAACATCCGAGTCCCGAATCTTCAGCCGATGGTACCTTGATCTCAAGTCAATATAAGATAACACCTGAGCACCCTGCAGCTGGTCAAACAAATCATCGATATACGGCAACGGGTACTTGTTCTTGATGGTGAGTTTGTTCAACTGGCGGTAGTCAATACACATCCGCATAGTCCCATCCTTCTTCTTCAGAAATAACACTGTAGCACCCCACGGAGATACACTCGTTCTGATAAACCCCTTAGCTAAGAACTCATCAAGTTGTTCTTTCAATTCCTTTAATTCCTTCGGAGCTATACGGTATGGGGGAATAGATATAGGTTGCGTGCCTGGAGCTAAGTCAATGCAAAAATCAATGTCACGATCCGGTGGCATGCCTGGAAGGTCTGAAGGAAATACATCAGCAAACTCTCAAACTACTGGCACTAAATCAATCATCGGAGACTCGGCGGTGGTGTCCCACACATAAGCAAGATAGGCCAAACAACCCTTCTCGACCATACGTCGAGCCTTCAGGAAAGAAACAACCTGACTAGCTGCACTGACTGAGGAACCTCTCTACTCCAATCCTGACAATTCAGGTATGGCTAGTGTAACAGTCTTGGCATGGCAAGCCAGAACAACGTGATAAAGGGATAACCAATCCATGCCCAGGATGACCTCAAAATTAGTCATATCAAGTAACAGGAGGTCCGCTCTAGTCTCGAACCACCAGAATGTAGCTACACAGGACCGATAAATCCGGTCCACAACCACAGAATCGCCCAATAGAGTGGAGACATAAACAGGAGTACCCAAGGACTCACGAGGAATATCCAGGAAATGAGCAAACAGGACTGACACATATGAATAAGTGGATCCTGGATCAAATAATACCAATGCATCCCTACCGCATACCGAAACAATACCTGTGATCACGACATTTGAGGCTACTGTATCTGGTCTGGCCGGGAAAACATAGAATCTAGCTGGAGCGCCGGATGACTGACCTCCACCTGAATGGGCAGGAGCTGGCCGAGATCCTCCTGTCTGGCCTCCACCTCTAGGACGACCTCTACTAGTCTACCCTCCATCTCTGGGTGTTCGGGCTGCCGGTGCTGTAACCACGGGCTGGTGACTCTGCTGCACTGCCTTGCCCCAAAGCCTGGGGCAAGTCCTCTTTATATGACCTGGATCCCATACTCATAGCAACCTCTCGGCACCGTAGCCTGCTACCTTGAAGAAGAACCTAAATAGTTGGATGACGGTATGGACTATTTGGCATAGCACTGAATTAAGAGCAGGAAGATCCCTGATGACCAGAATACCCGTCGGAGGAACCCTGAATAGCTGATGGGCGATTAGAACTCTCTGGCATCGCGCTGAAATAAGGCCTCACTGGAGCACCTCGAGGAGGTGGTGGGGGTGGTAAATATGGAGGCCTACAAGGCTGGCCCCTACCAAACTGACCTCTACCCCTAGCTGGAGCACCTCTGAAATCCCAGAAAATCGAGCTCTCTTATCATGTTGTCCCTGCTCTCTGCTCCTCAATCGATAGCCCTCAATCCTGCGAGCAATCTCTACTTCAAGCTGATAAAGAGCCCACATCTCCACCTCTCGGGCCATGATGGCCCTAATATATGAGTGCAACCCAACTACAAATCTCTGCACTCTCTCTGCGTCAGTAGGAAGTATCATAAGTGCATGACTAGACAGCTCAGAAAACCTAGCCTCGTAGTCGGTTACTAACATCTGACCCTGCTCTAGCTGCTCAAACTGATACCGCATCTCTTCCCTCTCAGAGGGTGGAATATACCTGTTCAGGAATAGCTGACTGAACTACTCCCAAGTAATAGGAGGAGAATCTGCCTGTCTTCCAAGAACATAAGACTGGCACCATCTACGGGCTCTGCCCTCTAGCTGGAAAGTGGTGAAGTCAACTCCATGGGACTCCATTATCCTCATATTGTGCAGTCTGTCTCTGAACCTATCAATAAAATCCTGAGCATCCTCATGACGCTCGCCACGAGACAGGGGGTGCAGTCTGGTCCATCTGTCTAATAGTTTCTATGAATCACTGTCCGCAGCTGGTCTGGGCTCAAGTGTTGTTGCTGCTACTGATTGAACCCCACCCGCGGGCAGTGTACCCGGGGTCTGATAAACTGTAACTGCATGTCCTGCGGCCTGGGCAGCAGGGTTCTGTGCTTCCCCTCCTGCCTGAGATGTGGCCGGGTCTGCTGGAAATAAACCAGCCTGAGTCATAGTATCCATGAACCGCATCATACGGCCCACAAGGGCACCTTGCCCTGCTCCTCAGTGATAGGATCCTCCACTGGATCCACTGGCGGTGCAACTGGGGCAGCTCTGGGATGCCCTCTTCCCATACCTCAGGCCAGTGCCCTCCCCTGACCTCTGCCACGGCCTCTGACGATGGGGGTAGCGGCCCCTCCTAGGTCCGGAATGTCGATTGCACGCGTCCTCACCATATGCGAGAGAATAGAAAAGTGAGATTGAGAATACCATCAACTACACGATAGAAGATGAATAAAGAGAGATTTCCTAACACCCTATAGCCTCCCGAAGATAAATACAAACATCTATGTACCGATCCACAAGACTCTATTAGGTCTGCCCATAACTCGTGAGACCTACGTGAACCTAGAGCTCTGATACCATGTGGTTACGACCCAAATCTTAATCCAGGTCGTGATGGGGCCCAACACCGTTGTCAGGTAAGCCAACACTAATTATCTAGTGAATCTAGTTTTCTTCCTATTAAATCCTTCCCTTATTTCAAAAATAATTTAGCCACTACGCATGGAATATAACACATAGCAGGGCAATTAAGTTACGAAGACCAAAAATCAACTTTAATTAATTACATCACCAAAAGAATAGTCTACCAATGTGTGTGCCAGGAACTAGTGTCACAAGTCTGCAACCATCTAGTAGAGTAGAATCAAAAGAAATAAAGGAGTATCCTACTGCCTGAGAGGATATAGAAAAAAATAGCAAAAGAAAGAATCAAGAGTGCTGCTGAATGCCATCAGGAGAAGCAGCTCACCGTGAAGCCTCAACCAAGTGCAATCAAGGACGAGCTCCGGACTGATACCCAGATGCACTTGCCTCAGAACATGTACAATTAAGTACAAAAGCATAGCATGAGTACATAAACAATATGTACCCAGTAAGTATCCAATCTAATCTCGAAGAAGTAGTGAAGAGAGGTCGACTTCACACTTACCAGGTTCAAAATAATACGTTTTAAATATAAGGCTAAGCAAGAATGGCAAATTATGAATAAGTAGTAAAGGCAGGAACATCAAATCAACCTACAGATATCTTTGCGTGTCAAACTCCCTACCGTACAGGTTGCTAATTCATTTTCCAGGATAATTAATAGTTGAACCACAAAAATACCAAATGATTTGCAAGTACATAACATGTCGCGAACGTATGGCCGACTCCACAAAGTAATAAATGTGCACCGCCAAAGGGTCGAACGGCACGAACCATAGATGCATCTATTACCCCTGCTTGCGGATCGTACATGCGACATGGTCAAAATAAATAATAGAGTTACCCCGCTCGCGAATTATACATGCGACTCAGGTACTCATATATATACACATTCATCAGAAAAATCTGGGGTTTATTTGGGGATATTCTTCCAAGAGAAAACCAATAAATTAAATAATGATAAGTGACCTTCTTAGATACCCGTTTAAATAATTCGATGATGCCAAGAAATTCTAAACTTATCATTAAGATTACAAGATACGGCACGTAAAGCATACTTGTGGATCCTAAACTCCCCCGACATAACATAATAGTATCTACGCACGGATTCTCGTCACTTCGTGCATGCGTAGCCCCCCACAAATTCACCTACGGGGATAATTCCCTCTTACAAGGTTACAAAGGAGACTTACCTCATTTTAAGCCTACTTCCCGGGTAAAGAATGCGCCCAAATCTCCAAATTCGTCGCCCAAGAACTCGAAACTAGTCAAACATTATATAAATCAATCATTCTATGTTCAAAAGTTCACAATTCTCATATTTAAATGGTTACCCCATCCTAGTTGCAAAGATCCTAAAATGTACCCACGGGCCCACATGCTCGGATTCCGGAAATTTTCAAGAGAAATTGTTACCCACAACCTAAGGATCAATAATATATAGGTTTTGTATGATTCCATAAAAAATTTCTTGTTTAAATCTTATTTTTCTCAAAACCCTAGGTTTTACTCTAAACCCATGATTTCTACTAATTTGTGTCAAGTAGGAATTAACTTAATTCACGATGCAAGGTCGAATCTCCCCTTTTTAGAGCTCCCAAATCGCCAAAGATACAATAATATGGCCTCAAAATGGTTAAGTCCCGTTTTAAGTTAACTGCCCAGCTGCCCCCTTAATTGCGAACGCGACAGCGGCAATGCGTTCGCGAAGATCATTGGTCCAGGCCCCCTTAAGGCTTTTCTGTGAACACGCGAAAACAAACCAGCGAACGCGAAGGCTAGCCGGGCTAGACCTACGTGAACGCGGTGGGGGAGTACGACCGCATAAAACAAATTGACCGGCCCAGCGACTTACACTACCTGAACGCATTTGTGCCTTTGCGAATGCATAGAGAATTTGTTTAACCCTTTCCCAACTCCTTCTTCGCGAACGCGTCCGTACACCCGCGAACACAAAGAAGAAAACTAGAACTGGGTAAATCTGGTTTCTTACATTTAGCTCCGAGGGGTCCGAAACTCACCCGAGCCCCCCGGGACCCCGTCCAGAGGCACTGACAGGTCTGTATTCATGATACGCACTCGTTCGAATTCTCGGAATGCGAAAAACAATAACGAAACTAAGAATTCAACCCCAAAACCAAATTGAATCAAACTTTAAACTTCAAGTTCTTGAATTCACTTTCAACATGCCGATACATACACTATACTACTCGGAATGACACCGAATTTTGCGAGCATGTCATAATTGACATGACAGAACTCTTCCAGATCTCAGAATTCCATTCAGACCTTGACAACACAAAAACATGTTCCAAACCTCAATTTTTGAACTTAAGGAATCATATTTCACTATTTGGCACCGAAATACTCCCGGGTCATCCGAAACCCGTTCCGAACATACGCCCAAGTCTGAAATCATCATACGAACCTACTGGAGCTTTCAAATCTCGATTCCGATGTCATTTACTAAAAATGTTTACCTAAGTCAAACTTGGCCTTTAAGGCCAACCTTAAGGAACTAAGGGTTCCTATACCACCCCAAACTCCTCCAAACCTCGAACTACCCGTCCCTGCAAGCTATAAATCAGTAAAAGTAAATATGGAAAGTGTCGTTTAGGGGCACCGAGTTCTAGAATACAGGACGACATGCCGGGTCATTACACACATAATAAATAATATATAAACATACTCAAAAAACATGCACTTTTCATTATTTATCACCACCCCGCACTTAAACTCTTGCTTGTCCTCGAGCAACTTAAAATTAAGAGCATAGGGAAGAAATACCTTTTAAAACATACTCAAGCATCTCACCAATGACAATGGTTTATATCAACACTTAGAACCCAGCATATGCACTTTTCATACATTTCCTCAAGTTTTAAACTCATGGCCAGATTATTTAAAATATTCATGTGACTCTTTCTAACATCTTTGTCTCAAAACTTGACTCCAATGCATTTCACACTATGACTCATTCCTTGTGCCAACTCAAAAATCAAGATCTCTACCAATCTTTTGCAAATCATGTGCTCTCACCAACAAACCACAGAGAGAAATAGATCACACACTCAATATAAATTCAAGTATATTTTAAGGACTCAAATATAGAAAGAATTTGTTCACTCTCGCAAAGAAAATCTTATGCCACCCAAGTTCGTACCATAGGCTTGCCCCTAGTGTAAGTCTCTACTAATTTAAGCTCGCGCAGTATAGGATCAAGTAGGACTTTATAGGTTGTAATGTAGGCTAGGGGACGGGTAGGATATATTTGAAAAATAGTGACTAACCCCCTAATAACTTTAATACACTACACTTCACTTTTAAGCACCTTCTTGTCATGACCAATTCAATCTCTTGCCATGAAACCATAAATATTTACGCCATTCTTCATTAAGCACATCAACATATAGATATTTACTAGCCCCAGAGAAAGATATGGAGGAGTTATTCTCTTTTTTTTCCTCACTCTCCTTAATTTGGTATTTATGGCTAGTACCCTTTTTTTATTTTTTTTAAACACAAGTGCATCTTGTCGTCCTTTCTATGTTTCCACTCAAAAGCTACACAATCTCTTTCTTTACTCTTCTAGCTACTCAAGTGCTTTAGGAGGTAAAGGTTCAACAAGATTTAATTAAGAACAATTGGGGTTCGGCTTGTAATGTGGTTGCCAAAGAAAAGTTCTACAGGCTCAAAAGGTTTGACTACGGATAATATTGGAACTGGGAGGCAAATAGGCTAAATTGTAAATCAAAGAAAGCCTATATCACTTCCCAAACTTGCAAGACTTAATCATTTCGCTTTGACTGACACACAGGTCAAGTTCTAGACTGGCATAGAGTGCACCAAAATCTCACCTCACACAATGCACATGAATCACTCAGGATGGTTCAGACCCGACTCTTAAGTTAAAGCAACTAGCACAATCATCATAAAATTGGAGCACATGAGAATTAATCACAAGAGTCAAAAGAAGAGCCTCGGTGTCAAAAGAAAGCCACACATATTTTCAAGGAATGTAACTACAAAGATCATGAAGAAAGTAATGAGCGTGAATGCTCAACCCTAAGCCCCGATGTAAAATATGTCAAAAATCATAGATACTCAAATTCTCCCATTCTATTATCAGTTCAAAATGAAAAAAAATGTCACGACCCAAATCCACGTGACCGGCACCCGACACACTATCCGACCCGAGCGAACCAACCAATATGATGCACCCAAACCATATGCATGAAAACCAATTTAACTGCGGAAGCTCTTTGAAAATTTTATATATTTTCAAGTTAAACCATAGAACAATTTTCCAATCCAAAATCACACCTGAAGCGTCTCATAATCATGACAACAAGAGTAAGTAAAGTAAAAATCTTTTCATGTATTTCGCATACAATTCCATTACTACAACTTTTCACAACTATCTATGGAGCTTCTATACCAAGGAATAGAACAAAAAACTTGGGCTAATGCCCAAATAATGTAAGTTAAGAAAAAAACATGATAGCTACCATGAAATAGGAGTGGTGCCTCACCATATACCTCAGAAATAGAGTCATCCTAACCATGTCCATATGCCACGTACCATACCTCATCCTGAAACATGTAAAGTAAGTAGGGCCCTGGATGGGGGTTCTAAGGGTTGAGTACACCACATTGGTACTCAATAAGTGTCGTAGACTCTCTCTAACTCAAGTTCAAGGGACAAGATTTTACAAAAACTATGCAACCAATATTGGACATAAAGGAATAAACAGTTACATAAATCATGCTCTTTATCATTTTAGATAAAAGAGTGAAATGTAAGCCATACTATAAAGTTTTAGAATATCTCTATCAAGCCAAGATTTTAATAAAAATCATATAAAACCATTTCAATCTCATTAAGTCATTGAAATCATTTTCGGCTCCTTAGGCCTAAAGATTAGAAAGTTCTCTTTTACCTTTCACCGGGAGTACTATGCCGACACCGACATAATAAATAACTACTAGGTGATCGACCTAGTAACAAGTATTTGACCCTACTTGTTTGGGCCGCTTCCCGAGTGTTGTACGTGTTGACTTAACCTCATTACTTTAAGTAATGATCATTTTTCCTCTCAATGGGGGACTTTATCCCACAAACCTCGGCTTAACCTTGGAATGTTTCCCTACATCGGCACGTGTAGTTCCATGGTAATGAAATCAACATTCGAACCAATCTCGGTGGTCTCCGCTAGTAACTCCCAAACATTTTATATTTCAAACATAGATTCATAGCATAATTGCCTCAAAGGATCTATTTTTATCAAATCATGACTTTCATAACCAATCCAAATCATTTGAACAAAATCAAATGAATAACATTTCCTTGTTAAAGACACTAGCAATTAACATCAATCTTAAGATACAACAAGTGTTTTATTTGTTAAAATTTCTAAAGATAAACTTTTTCATGAAAACATATATTTAGCACTCAAGTATTTTATACTCTTATCAACAAGTAAGTTTTAATAAAACTTATAAGAATTTCCTTAAGTTTCATCTTGCCAACAAGTTTTGAAAACAAGACTTTTATAAAATCTCATGACACAAAGATCGAAGAATTCGTTGAGGACAGAGACCAAGCATGACCGATGCCAAGTAACGGAATAAGTGAGATAATAGTAATCGACCAAAGATCTCAGCGGAAATCTCGGAAGGAATTGAACTGCTAACGGTTATTGACATCAATCATGGGATTTGTTCCCATATTAGAGTTGTACCTTATTTAGGATTCCTCTACTATATAAAGAGGAACCCTGTTCATTTGTAATCACGATGTACATTCACTGAGAAATAATAATACGCTGCTCTTTGCTTGCTTACATTTTACTATTTTTCTAACTGTTCTTAACACCTGATCTCGAGCATGTTCCTAATCGAGGTCGACATATTGCTGAAACACTGGTTTGATTTATTTTTACCATTCAACTCATTTATTTAATTCGTCATTTATCAATTGGTATTGAATCAGATCACGTATCCTTAAAACCATAATAAGAGTTTAATTGTTAATCATCTTTCGAGGTAAAAAGTTTGGCGCCCACCATGGGGCTAAGGATAATAGTGATTGTTCAGTGCTAATTCTGGTAAAACACATTATTTTACACTTTTTCTTGTCAAGAATTTTTGTTTTCAGGTTGAATCATGTCAAACTTACAAAACACATCTACACACGTCAACAATGGCTTCAGACTCCACGGAGAAAATGAGAACGTAATTACTCCATGAATCGAGGTGCCGCAGGCTGATCTCAGAGGAGCACCGCCCGTCAATCCGGTTGATGTTAGTTTGCATGTTTCTTTGAATGCAGATTTAGGCGCGGATCTTGAGGGAAGTGTACGCAGGGAGGGTCGAACTGACAATCAAGGTACACATGGCAGAGGAGACGAAGGAGTTAGTCTCCAAGTAATATTCGAAATGTTCAAGCTCAATAAACCGCCATCGCTCAGTTGCAAATCAGCATAGAGCACCAAATAGGGTCGAGCATGAGGTTACTCGTCGTACCGAGCTGGTACCTGAAAGATCGGGTGATAACACCTCAACACCCAAAACTGCTATAATGAGGATGCTCGAGGATCTCACTAAGAGGATTGAATTGGGAGAGAAGATAATCGAGGCCAATGATAAGAAGGTGGAAACTTACAACTCCCAAGTTGACCAGATACCGGGGGCACCACCAATCTTAAAAGGAATGGATTCAAAGAAGTTTGTGAAAAAATCATTCCCTCCGAGTGCGAATCCAAATCCCGTCCAGAAGAAGTTCCGTATGCCCGACATACCTAAATAAAACGGGACCTCAGACCCCAATGAGCACATTACTTCTTACACGTGCGCCATTAAGGGTAATGATTTGGAGGATGATGGAATCGAGTATGTATTGATGAAGAAGTTCGGAGAGACCCTGTCAAAGGGAGCCATGATTTGGTATCACAACTTGCCATCGAATTCCATCAATTCATTCGCCATATTAGCGGATATTCGTAAAAGCACATGTCGGGGCCATAAAGGTTGCAACGAGAAAATCAGACCTCTTCAAAGTGAAACAGAGGGATAACAAGATGCTAAGGGAGTTCGTATCTGGATTCCAAATGGAACGCATAGAGTTTCCACCAGTCATTAATGATTGGGTTGTTCAGGCTTTCACCCAAGGGTTGAATGAACAGAGTTTGATAGCATCAAGCCAGTTGAAACAAAATTTGATCGAATACCCAGTTGTGACTTGGGCAGATGTTCACAACCGATATCAGTCGAAGATCAGGGTCAAAGATGACCAATTGGGATCCCCTTCAAGATCAGTACATCCAAACCGTTCGACAGGTAAAAATAAGAGGGATGTTGATAGAGAATCAAGGTCGAATAAGGATCGGTACCAGCCATATATTGCATATCAGAGGAATAACGGTCCGAGATGCAATTCCGCCCGGAACGATCGAAGAAGTGACCGAGGGAAAAACTCTTGGGGACTTATGAGTAAAACTGGCTTCGACAAATATGAAGATACCACAGAAGCACCTCGTCTATCGAAGTACAATTTCAGCGTCGATGCATCGGGGATTGTATCGGCTATCGGAAGGATCAAAGATACTAGGTGGCGCAGACTAATACAGACTGATCCTTCTCAAATGAACCCAAATCTAATATGTAAGTATCAT
Organism: Nicotiana paniculata; assembly: GCA_005239505.1. Lineage (NCBI taxonomy): Eukaryota > Viridiplantae > Streptophyta > Magnoliopsida > Solanales > Solanaceae > Nicotiana > Nicotiana paniculata. The sequence goes on along the minus strand of ML339023.1, from coordinate 125,282 downwards.
GGCACACATGGCCATAGGACAGAAGACTGCAGGCAGCTGAGGGAGGAGGTAGCTCGACTATTCAACGAAGGCCATCTTCAAGAGTTCCTCAGTGATCTAGCGAAAAATCACTTCAGAGAAAGAGATACCAACAGAAAGAACGAACAAGAAGAACCTCAGCATGTTATTCACATGATCATTGGTGGGCTCGACGTCCCACAAGGACCTATATTCAAATGCACTAAGGTGTCTATCACCAGAGAGAAACGGACTCGAGACTATGTGCCTGAAGGCACTTTATCATTCAATGATGAAAAAGCGGAAGGCATTTCTCATCCGCACAACGACGCCCTAGTAATTTCTATTTTGTTGAATAAAATTCAAGCTAAACTTGTTCTAGTGGATCTAGGTAGCTCAGAAAATATCATCAGATCGAGGGTCGTAGAGCAGCTCGGCCTACAGGACCAAATTGTACCTGCATCTCGAGTCCTAAACGGCTTCAACATGGCTAGTGAAACAACGAAGAGGGAGATAATCCTTCCAGGAAACGTAGCCGGAACCATCCAAGATACAAAATTCCATGTCATCGTAGGTGGCATGAGATATAATGCACTACTCGGTAGACCTTGGATCCACAACATGAGGGCAGCACTATCGGCCCTTCACCAAATGATGAAGTTCTCGAGGACAGATGGTGCGAAAATGGTTTATAGGGAACAACACGCTGCAAATGATGTGTTTGCAGTCGATGAGGTGACGCTGATATCAATACCTTCGACTTAAGTAAAATCGAGCACCAAAGATAAGAAGACGGATCAGAGAAACAGGTAGTGGAAAAAGAAGGAGAAGATGATTTTCTAACTCCATAAACTTTTGTTGTTCCCAAAGAATCAGATGCAACCAATTCAACGGTCGAGGAGCTAGAACAGGTGATACTAATCGAGTATCTTCCCCAACGAAAGGTATACCTGGGAATGGGGTTAACCCCCAAGATCAGGAAAAAACTCATTCAATTTCTTATTGATAACATGGACTGCTTTGTATGGTGCCATTTAGACATGACAGGAATCCCACCGGAGATAACAACGCATCGACTTATCCTGGATCCCAAGTTCAGACCGATAAAACAAAATAGAAGGCCCCAGTCTGGGATAAAGTATGCCTTCATAAAGGACGAGGTAACCAAACTTCTCAAAATAGGGTCCATTCGGGAGGTAAAATATCCCGAATGGTTAGCTAATGTGATTGTTGTCCCCAAAAAGGGGAACAAACTTAGAATGTGTGTAGACTATAAGGACTTGAACAAAGCATGTCCGAAAGACTCTTTTACATTGCCTATCATCGATCGCATGATCGATGCCATGGTCGGCCACGAGATCCTTACTTTTCTCGACGCCTATTCTAGGTACAATCAAATCCAAATGGACCCAGAAGACCAAGAAAAGACTTCTTTTATCACTAAGTATGGGACCTATTGTCATAATGTAATGCCCTCCGGGATAAAAAATGTAGGAGCTACATATCAAAGCCTAGTTAACAAAATGTTTGAAGAAAAAATAGGTAAATCAATGAAAGTTTACATTGACGACATGCTAGTTAAGTCCCTGTGCACAGAGGACCATTTGGCTCATTTGTAGAAAATATTTGAAACCTTAAGGAAGTACAACATGAAGCTCAACCCCGAGAAATGTGCTTTCGGGGTCAGCTCAGGGAAATTCCTCGGCTTCATGGTATCAAATCGGGGAATCAAAATCAACCTAACAAGATCAAGGCCATCGAGGACATCACCGTCGTAGATAGTGTAAAATTCGTACAAAGTCTAACCGGATGGATAGCTGCCTTGGGTCGATTCATCTCAAGGTCATCGGATCGCAGCCACAGGTTTTTCTCCTTACTCAAAAAGAAAAATGATTTTTCCTGGACCCCGAAATGCCAAAAAGCATTGGAAGAATTTAAGCGATACTTATTGAGCCCACCTTTGCTTCATACATTGAAGGCAGATGAAAAACACTACTTATACCTGGCTGTGTCCGAAATTGCGGTAAGTGGTGTCCTAGTTCGAGAAGAGCAACGTACGCAGTTTCCTATTTATTATGTAAGTCGAACCTTAAGAGATGCAGAAACTAGGTACCCACACTTAGAGAAATTGGCACTTGACCTAATAAGCGCTTCAAGAAAGTTAAAACCATATTTTCAGTGCCACCCCATATGTGTATTAACCACTTACCCACTCCATAATGTTTTGCACAAGCCCGAATTATCAAGCCGATTAGCCAAATGGGTCGTCAAACTCATGGGTACGATATTGAATATCAACCTCGAATGGCCATCAAGTCTCAAATTTTAGCAGACTTCATGGTCGATTTCACGCCAACCCTCGTACCTGAAGTGGAAAAGGAACTTTTACTAAAATCAGGTACATCATCGGGAGTGTGGACCCTTTTCACGGACGGTGCATCAAATGTGAAAGGGTCCGGGCTCGGCATTATTTTGAAGCCGCCCACGGGTAGCATTATTAGACAATCCATTAAAGCTTCAAAGTTGACTAACAACGAGGCTGAGTATGAGGCCATGATTGCAGGCCTCGAGTTAGCCAAAAGCTTGGGAGACGAAGTCATCGAAGCTAAGTGCAACTCTCTGCTGGTAGTGAACCAAGTAAACGGAACCTTCGAAGTTCGGGAAGATAGAATGCAAAGGTACTTAGACAAAATACAGGTAACTTTACGCCGTTTCAAGGAATGGACTCTACAACATGTGCCTCGAGAACAAAACAGTGAAGCCGATGCATTAGCAAATTTGGGATCAACGGTCGAAGAGTATAAGATCAGCTCGGGGACTGTCGTCCAACTCTCGAGGTCCATGATTGAGGAAGGGCATGCCAAAATAAATTCTACAAGGGGATTGGAGGAATAAGTACATCGAGTACTTGAAAAATGGTAAGCTCCCATCGGACCATAAAGAATCGAGGGCCCTTCGAACTAAAGCTGATCGTTTTGCAATAGACGAAGATGAAACATTAGAAAGAAGGACCTTTGACGGACCTTTGACAATATGCTTGAGACCGGGAGATACTGACTATGTTCTACGGTAAATCCATGATGGAACTTGTGGGAACCATTATGGCGCCGAGTCACTAGTTTGCAAGGTAGTCAGAGCAGGATATTACCGGGATAGCATGGAAAAAGACTCTAAGGAGTTTGTTCGAAGGTGCGATAAATGTCAAAGGTTTGCGCTGATGATCCGCCAGCCCGGAAAGTAACTTCACTTGGTCCTATCCACATACCCCTTCATGAAATGGGGAATGGACATCGTCGGCCCTCCGCCATCGGCCCCAGATAAAGCTAAGTTCATTTTGTTTTTGACTAACTACTTTTCTAAATGGGTTGAAGCGCAGGCCTTCGAGAAAGTTAGGGAGAAAGAAGTGATAGATTTCAAATGGGATCACATCGTATGTCGATTTGGGATACCCGCAGAAATAGTATGTGACAGTGGCAAACAGTTCATCAGCAGCAAGGTAACAAAATTCCTCGAAGATCATAAAATACAAGGGATACTATCAACAGCGTATCACCCGAGTGGGAACGGACAGGATGAATCAACGAAGAAGACTATCATCCAAAACTTGAAGAAAAGGTTGAACGAAGCTAAAGGGAAATGGAGGGAAATATTACCCGAGGTCCTATGGGCATTTCAGACAACGTCGAAGGCCAGTACCGGAGCAACTCGGTTTTCCTTAGTATACGGCTCCGAAGCCTTGATACCAGTCAAAGTCGGAGAGCCCATTGCCAGGTTTCGACACGCAACAGAAGAATTGAACCACAAGGCCATGAATACCAGCCTCAAGTTGTTAGATGAAAAACGAGAAGCTGCACTCGTTCGAATGGCTTCACAAAAGCAACAAAGCAAAAGGTACTACAATAGAATAACTAACCTTCGTCGGGGGACTTAGTCTTAAGAAAGTCACCATCAAAACTCGAGATCTGAATGAAGGGAAGATCGACCCTAACTGGGTAGGACCCTACCAAACTCTCGATATAGTTGGGAAAGGATCTTATAAACTCAGAACGATGGGCGACGAACCACTACCGAATAACTGGAACATATCACTTCTCAAACGATACTATTCTTAAGCTATGACTTTCTCTTTTCTTTAATTTATATATATATATATATATATATATATATATATATATATTCGGAACTGACTCATTGCAGGAGTCCGACCAAAGACATCGAGACCCAGGTTTTAAAGTATGCATTGCACTCTTTTTCCCTTAGATCGGTTTTTATCCCAAATGGGTTTTTCCGACAAGGTTTTTAATAAGGAAACAATTATGTGCTACCTGAGGATAGTTCGACGGTATCCAAGGCTTCTTTGCAATGAACCTCGGATATTGGGGGCATCACCCTCGGATGTTATGTGTTTTAGAAATGTACCTCGTGTCAATGGGCCTCGCTAGGGAAAATTTTGTAGTGGGCCAAACGGTATAATGAACCGTGTCCATATAGATTAGCCGAGTCCCGAAAAACAAGACATGTACGCATGTATAAATTATTCAAAGAAGCATTCTCTCTTTAACGAATATGTCGTGTCTCCAAGCAAATTCTCTATTATACAAATCGCATACTTACGATTCTGGTCTATTATGCAAAACTAATACTTGTGAAAAATGGCTCGAGAGCCAAGTACAAACGTACTTCAAACACTCGGGGACTACGTACTCGAGTTGTCTAAATTTGAAGTCACAAGACCCCAAAGAGTCACCCCTCGATATATAGGCCAAGGACATCATACTTGGGGACTAACATTTCGAAAAGGTTTCAACATGTTATCAGGAAATAAGTCCAAGAGACATACCCGAAGGCTACAGCCACATTAAAGGCTACGGCCAAAATAACGCGGCTCGAAGACGTCTGAATTTTGCAATAAACAAAAGGCCTTCAAATACTTTAAAAAATCGGTTAAAAAGTCTACCCTCAGCAAAGCAATTAAAAAAGGGCTTCAATAAAATCAGCCCTCGAAAAACTAAAAGGCTTCGATAATATCAGGCTTTGAAAAACCTCAAGAGGTATCTAACTATCTTAACACAAACACGTTGAGACACAAAAAAGAAAAAAAGGGGGTTCCAATCATCGGACCCTCAGAAAATGCAACGGGTATAAAAAACATATGCTAAGGCATAAAGAAATTTTCACTAAGTCTTTTAGCCGAAAAAGGGAAAATAATAGCCATTTTCAGAGGCTGAATCGCGCCCAATCTAAAGAACCTAAGGGCCAATACAATTAGAGTTCGAGACCTCGTTCTCACTCGATTCGGACTCAAGGCTTCCGCTATTCCGGGATCAAATAAAGTCAATTATAGCATGAGGATTCACCAAGAAACCCTAAGGGGTATATTGCTGTAAGCTCAAAACTTACCTATCATTTAATAGAAGCCTAAGGATTTACTTTATTCTAAGTTCAAAATTCATTCGAACATGGTTATAAAGATAATACATCTATGGATTCTATCAAACCACCCGAGATAAGGTCTCGAATGTATTTCCGAGATCGGGGACTTACCCTCGTACAACCAAAAAGGTTAAGGGTTTACTATGACTACGAGCTAAGGTTAGTAAAATTACAGCAATAAAAATTTTCAACATTTTCAATGAAGACAAAAAACATATCTGGACTTGAAATCTATGAAGGCATTCATAGAGAAGTTTTTCTATTATATATCGAATAGTATGTACAAAAGGCCAATCAAGGCCTTACACAAAAAAGATACAAAAGAAGAAAATCCTAAAGGCCTAGTCTGCCCCGGGAGCCACATCCTCGGTAGCCGCTTCTTCGGTAGCCTCATCCCCATTTTCTCCACTCTCGGACCCACTAGCGGAATCCTCTTCATCAGAAAGCAAGGCTTCAGCCTAAACCTCCAAAGCTTTGGCACTTTGGATGTCAGCTGAGAGGTCGAAGCCAAGAGCGTGCACTTCCTCGAGATTCAATCTCCGGGATTGTCGCCTAACATGGTCGACAGCACATGACAACTTGACATCTGCAGCAATTGAAATCTCCTGTGCCCGAATGTTGGCAGCCTCAACATCAGCTCGGTAAGAGGCCACAAGTGCCTCTGCTCAGACTTAGCCTTTCAAATTTCAGCGGCCAGCTTAGCCTCGAGCTCTTCAATCTTCCAGGCCCGTGCCAAACTTTCCTCCTTCATACTTTGTAGCTGGCATTCGACTGAAGTCAGTTGGGCCCAAAGTGCATCTTTCTCCGAGGCAAGACGCTCCATATGCTGTCTTCACCCTAGAGTTTCGGCCTCCTTCATCTTAGACTCCTCTCAAATCTGCTCCACCATCTTACCCTTATGCTAAACTTGTAAAAACAAAAGGTTAATTACCAAAATAAAGTTAACACGTAACAAACTCTCAAGAAATTACGTTACCCGTACGATGAGTTCAGTCTGCTCTCGATGAGATCTTGTGAGTTTAGCTCGAAGGGTCATAATCTCCTCTTACTTTTGAACGTAGAGGAGTTTGGGGCTATCCCTCTCCTCCACGATCTTCTTGAGCTCGACCTCACATCGGGATAGCTCAGCCCCGGATTTGGAAGATGCTTCTCGGTGGAGCACCATGTCCTATATGCAAAGAAGAAATTCAAGATTGAGAGGATATTAATTAAACACAAGTGTAAATACGAAGAAATGGAAATCTTGTTTCAAAATCCATTGAGCCTCGTCGAAAACAAATGATGCATCTGGATCGGGACCATCATCGAACCCGGTGAAGCACTCCCGAAATATGTTATTCCCTTCGTGGGCCAGCCCCACATAGGGAGTCTCCATGGGCCGAGCATCTTGAAACTGCCCTTCGGAGAATGTAGGGCCAAGCGGCGAATCGCCAATGTTGATTATCCCAAGTGAATCACTTGGAACATTATCTTCTCTCTGAAGGGTCTCGGGACTAGACCCTTCGGGCACACCCACCGGCTGATTATCACGGCGGGGGCATCCTCACCACCCGATTACTCAGGGACTTTGCTCGGAACCTCTTTCCAGATGTCCTAGATCCAAGATTAAGCTGCCTCGAGCTCCACTTGCTCGACACTCCTGGAAGCCTCAGTACTTCCCCTCTTTCGGATTACCAGCGGGCAACCATCATCTTCACCCTCTTTATCTTTCTCTTGTAGTCGTTGAACTATGGCGACACGAGGAGCAGAGGGCTCGTCTTTTGAGTTTCGAGCTTTGTTTTTCTTTGGCTTTGGGGTATCGGGAGGGGAAGCTCTTCTCCTCTTCCTCTCTTTGGTCGGCTTCGGTACCTCCTCTTCCCCGGGCGGAGATGGCCTCATAGAAATATTTTTACCGAGACCTACACGTAAAGAAACCAGGTTAATAAGGAGTACATTACGAGAGAAACTTCGATATACAAGCAAAAGACCTCACCGTGGTTTTTAGCCTCCCATCGACCCTTGTCCAAATCACACCAACAACGCTCAGCATGAGAAGAGGTAGAGGCAAGTTGTCGAACCCAGCCTGCAAGGTCCAGAATTGCACCGGGGAAGCTGCACCGTGAAAAGAGAACTTGAGTTAAAAAGGGAATAAAGGAAGTAAAACAGTAAGTACCAGTGACGAAGTTCACTTATGTTTTATGTTCCATTCCTTTAGGAATGGCATTTTCTCGAATGGAATTAAGTCAGAGGTCTTGAATCGGACGAACTGGCCCATCCATCCCCAGTCCTTGTCTTCATCAATGCTCGAGAATAACGTCTTCGAGCCCCGATGTTGCAGCTTTATCAACCCACCTCAATAAAGGCGAGGGTTGTATAACCTTATCAGATGGTCGACGGTGAAATTCATCCCCTCGACCTTGCTCGAAAAGAACCTGAGCAAGTTGACTATACACCAGAAGGAGGGGTAGATCTGGCCAAGGGTCATTCGATACTGACGGCAGAAATCGAGTACGACCGGATCTACAGGACTTAGTGTGAAAGGGTAGGTATACACACTCAAATACCCTTTCACATAGGTGGTGATGTCCTCCTTAGTGAATGGAACCACCACTTCCTTGTTTTCCCAATTTTAGTCTTTTTTCACCCTCTCGAGATCGCCTTCCGATATCGAGCAGATGTATCGAGACATGGTCTCACAGCGGCCCAAAACTGAAGAGGGTCTCTCGACCTTCAAGTCGAAAGTTATTTCGATTGGCCCAGGGACACACTCTTCAATACGAGGCTCCACTGGTGTTTTGTCGCCTGCTAGCCGCGAAGAAGAGGCTTTTTATTTTTGGGGGACATTTTTTGATGTTTTAGCCATCACTGTATGAAGTTTCAGAGAAGAGAAGAAACTGGTGTTATAGCAAAACTGACGAAAGGAGATGAACTGGAAGAAGGGAAGCTTGTGAAGATTTTAGAAAGGATTTTGAAAGTAAAGTGCGAATCAATGACAAAGGTGATATTTATAGGCTTGTGGCGACGGTTCGGTGGCACTAGTGGCCGACCGCTAACTGACATGTAGTAATGAGTTAGGGAACCGAACCGACGGGATGTTTTGGTCACATCCATCGCTTACGTCATGAAGACGATATCATGATCGAGGTGTAAGGGAATAGAGGCTCAAATAATTTCTTATCGTTCTACTCTAAGAAACACGGGGACTATCTATATACGGTTAAAATCGGATATGTCCGATTTTATAGGCTCGAGGGGTTATCTCGAGAATAAGCTCATAATGGATCGAGCTCGAGCTCAAAGACACAAAGATCGAAGAATTCATTGAGGATCGAGACCAAGCATGATCGACGCCAAGTAACGAAATAAGCGAGATAATAGTAATCGATCAAAGATCTCGGCGGAACTCAGAAGGATGAATTGCTAACGGTTATTGAAATCAATCACGGTATTTCTTCCCATCATTAGAGTTGTACCTTATTTAGGATTCCTCTACTATATAAAGAGGAACCCTGTTCATTTGTAATCACGAGATACATTCACTAAGAAATAATAATACGCTGCTCTTTGCTTGCTTACATTTTACTACTATTCTTACTGTCCGTAACACCTGATCTCGAGCATATTCCTAATCGAGGTAGACATATTAATGAAACAATGGTTTGATTTATTTTTAACTTTCAATTCATTTATTTAATTTGTCATTTATCAATTGGTATTGAATCAGATCATGTATCCTTAAAAATAGAATACAAATTTAATTGTTACTCGTATTTCGAGGTAAACAAACTTCAAGCTCCAAAAATACTACAATGCTCTAATTGATTAAAATGTCCAAATATTGCCCACAATTCAATATCTACCATTATATACCACAACTAAATCAAAACAAATATGAAAAGATTCATAAACATCCATTTAGGCTTCACAATTCGGCATCAAGCCTTCAACCATCCCAAATTATCCAATAGTCTCACCCATTATCCTATTCAATTTCCTTCTTTTGATTTAATACCTATTTGGAGTCATTAATAATACTATGCAAACTACCCAACATCATCAAGTCATTATTCATTGCATTTTCCAACAAAACTCTATGTTTAAGAACATCCATTTCAAGAACTAGTATTGTATCTTATCCAAATGGTGATTTCCAATTCAATTTGTTCATCAATTAAGTTATCAAGTCTGTTGGAGTCATTAGAAACTCAAAACAATTCCTTTTATACCAATTCATCACTATTCATCTTCATATTTGCCATAAATATCATTTTCAAGACCCTCCCTTAGGGTTCATACAATATACCATTACGACTTCAAATAAAACTCATAAACATGCTACCCATACTCCAACATGACATATATATAAAGCTCAAGTGATGGGATTACCTCTTGGTGGAAGAATCAAACTTTTTCTATTTTTGGTGTTTTTGAAGATTCAACGCATTTCCTATGGATTTGATCCATAATAATATTACTTTTATCACTAAATGATGTTATATAATCGTCCTTGTACCAAAATAACTTACCTTGAAGTGTAACCATGGTGGAAGAGCTCCTCCTTCTCTCTAGAAATCAATTCCAATTTGAAGAACTAATGTTTTCTCTCTCTAAACCCCTTGTCTCAGCCCCTTTAAAATGACCCTTGAAGTTGAGTAGCCTCCTGTGTAGGCTACGCACAAAGGCTACGCAGGGTGGACTTCCATTCCCCTTCATTTTGGAAGTTGCTGGATTTGCCCACACAATGGTGCGTAAGCTACGCGAGTGTTTTGTCACCCTTTAGTAAAAAGGTCATAACCTCTTGTAGGAATCTCCAAATGACAAACGGTTTGAAGAATTAGAAACTAGACATATAGAAATTTCATATAATAGGTTATACACCATATAAATTTTCATATCTTGAGAGGTATGCTCGATTGAAGTTAGGTCTTGTGCGAACTCACTTGAAACTTTATCCCATCATATAATTTTCAGCTTGACTTAGCCTTAGGTCTCTTCTTAGACCATAAACCATTCTTAATTCAGCTCATACATATATTATCATGATCAATTAACATCATTCAAATTATTAGTCATGTTCGTACCCGAATTAATATAATTGCACCTGCCAATATTCTTAATGGCCTTAAAACACTTCGAAATTTTTTGGGGTGTTACATTCTCCCCCACTTAAGATTATTCGTACTCGAATATGTTACAAGTCATTATTAGGCACAGTATTATCCTCCTTTCACCTTAGCCATCATATTTAATCATTCCTGACTTCATATGGATCTTAGATATTCTTCCAAAATTTAACTTCCTTAAAGCCCCAAAATTTGGCTAATCTCTAAATTCTTAAAAGTTTTGGTAGAGTATCCCCTGTAACTGAGACTATCCAAAAAAAAAATTCAACCTATCCAGAACAAGCCCCCACACGGGCACCAATTTCAACAACCAAATATCTTTACATAATATGATGTCTAGGCCCCACACGACCGCACATATATGCTCAAAGTACAACAACAAACTATTTAGGACCCGCACGGACACGCATACTTCCTCAATGTATAATAACAAAATATCTAAGCCCCAACGTGGCTGTGCATAAACGAAAATTGCATCAAATAATTCTTTACAATTTTAAACAATTGCATGTCTAAGTCTCTTTCATTCCAACACTAGTTGTCCTATATTGCAACACATATTACTACCATGCATATTTGTATTCCCCTTTTATTATGTGTACACCAAGTCACACGTGAAAGATCATTTCTTGCATACATTAAAATTTTATTTCTTCCATTCGAAGACTTTCTCATTAATATAAAATTAAGCACAGTTTGTCCTTATAGGTCCCTTGATTCTCTAGTTGTCAGCTCTTTCCATAATACTCTTTTATTCCATCCGAATACCAACAAGATATTTGTCTTACTTAGATTCATTCATCGCGTGGGTGATTTATGCCTCCACTTACGGTTTCTAACAAGTCCTCTATATGAGAAATGGTTAATCCACTTACAAGCACAAGTTTCCATTCATTCTCAAACATCACTGTACATATTCGATTTTATTAACCTTAACCAACTCATAGATACCATCATGTCTTTTGTGATATTTCTCTTCCATAAATTCATATTGTATTTGTTATTATGCCTACCATAGGATTATTACCATGGATTATAGGCTTCCAACTCCTAAGTAACAATGCTATTAAGATAATACTTGCACCATTTAGTCTCTTTTTCCTTTTTGACCCCGTGCTTCTTACAGGAGCACATTATTTTGGTTTGCACAAGTATTTCGTATTTGGGAACACAACACGCATAATATTTTCTTGCCTCATTTCATCCCAAGTGTTCATATACTTTATCCCCATTTGTAACCTTCATTTGTTCTACTAAGTCTTACATATGACCAATGTACTTCCTTATTTTCGCCCTTACTTGAATTTAATTCAAGTAACACATGCTCCAGAGTTATAAGAATCTATTTAAATAGCCCATTAACTATTTGACTATTAGATAGTACCTTTTAATAACCCCATTATTGAACACCATAACTATTGCTCGTGATAAGCATGTGATCCTTATACCAGCATTGTATGACAGTTTTACTCATTTCATCAGGTGTCACGACAAAAAATCCTATCTTAGGTCGTGATGGCGCCCAACAGCGGGATTAGGCAAGCCAACACTCAATTTACTAAGGGTTCTTTCTTATTAGATTAAACATTTCAACATATACTCAATATTTAAAACATGAACCGACAAGGATAATTAGCCAGTTATTAATCAAAAGCAGTCATGAAGAGGCATAAGCCAATATATATATATACAAACCCAAAATCCATGATAATTATCACGTGTGTGCCAGGAACTAGTGTCACAAGTCCTACGGGCATACTAACAGAATATACAAAAGATATAATATATAGTCCCACTGTCTGAAGGTAATAGACGGGGAATAAGCAAAAGAAACCCCATGGTGCTGCCGGAGATCGCCAGGAGAAAAGCAGCTCACCGTGAAGTCAGGTCTCTCTATAATCAAAGTCAAGCTCCGGTCCGACAACCAGATGCACCGGCCTCAGAACCTGTACATTTAAGTACAGAAGCGTAGCATAAGTACATAAATATATATGTACCCAGTAAGTATCCCGCCTAACCTCGATGAGGTAGTGATGAGAGGTCGACATGACACTCACTAAGGTCCAACAAGATAATTTAACAAAATATGATGAAAACGATAGGCATGTAAAGGCAGTGAAGCAACAAGTATATATAAGGCATTGAAATCCAAGGAAATACTGGGAATAAATAAAACAATTACTACTTCACCTTCCCCCAAATATCTATCAAATTGATGTTCATGAATTTAGTAACAAATAAATCATGCGCATGCAAGGTAAGGACAACCGGTCGGAGTCATAAGATAGTCATGTCCGTGCACTGCCGAGGGTTTAACGGCCCGAACCATAAGTGCACCTTTGAATAAAGTACTCACATCTATGCACTGCCGAGGATCGAACGGCCCGAACCAAAGTGCATCTCTCAATCCTCTCTATGCACTGCCAAGGATCGAACGGCCCGAACCAAAAGTGCATCTCTCAATCCTCTATGGCGTACGGCCCGTTCCCATAAGAGTGGGGGAAATCACACTCCGCTCGCAGAATGTAGATTGCGAAGCGGTCACATGCACACACATTATTCCTTTTAAATTACTTTTCAGTGAACAATTCCTTAGAAGTTTTCTCAAATTCCATGACCTCAGGGAAGTAAGCAGCATGTAACATTTAATTTAATAAGCATATCGTTCATATCAAGTAAAACACAAGGCATGATGTGGGCCTAACTACCCGAACATAATAGTAATAGCCGCTATGTACGGACTCTCGTCACTTTGTACGTACATAGCCCCCAAATATTATCACATATAACATTTAAATCACCTAGGGGGACAGTTCCCTCTTACAAGGTTAGAAAGGAGACTCACCTCGCGTCGAACCTACACTCCGGTCAAGAACGCGCCCGAAACTCCAAACTCGACACCCACGGACTCGAAACTAGCCAAATGTTATACAAATATGTCAATTTATACTCAAAGCATGAAATTCTCCTACTACTCAGTCAAATTCATCATTCATGAAGAAATCCTAAAATCCAACCCCGGGCCCGCGTGCTCAGATTCCAAATGACATAACGAAACTATTCCCGGGCTCGAAATTCCGTTCGGACCTCGATAACACAAAAACACGTCCCAAACCACAATATTAACTTAACGAAGTTCTTATTTCGATATTGGGCGCTGAAACGCTCCCGGGTCATCCAAAACCCATTCCGAACATACGCCCAAGTCCGAAATCATCATATGAAGCTATTGGAATCATCGAAATTCGATTCTAAGGTCGTTTACTCAAAATGTTGACCAAAGTCAAACTTGGCCTTAAAGGCCACCCTTAAGGAACCAAGTGTTCCTATAGCACTTTAAACACTTCCGAATCCCGAACCACCCGCCCCCGCTAGTCATAAATCACAATAAGACGCTATGGGAAGTTTCATTTAGGGGAACGGGGTTCGATAACGCAAAACGACCGGTCGGATCGTTACATCAGGAATCTTATCGAAGATGTTTATTTTATGAATAAAAATTTCTCCATTTTATTTTCCAACCATCACCCTTAAGGTGACGTATACTTGCTCTATTGCTCCCCCACTTAGGCGAAAAACCCCAAATCTAAAGCTCGAACCTGATACTCGAAGATTTTAATAAATTTGCACCCCGTTGCATCTGATTACACACATGCCCATAAACTCCTACAAGTTATTTATTTCGCCAACTCGAAATCATAATTCACCATTTCAAACTTCCATGAAGCTTTGACTTCTATTTTTGCAATTACACTTGGTAGTACCTACTATCCCGACAATAGAAGAAAAATGGTTATGCTTATCAAGTATTTCTTTACCCCTTCTCATACCCAAGTATCATGGCACTTCTGGTCGCAACTCATGTTGCTAAGTGTCATATCTTCTTGTCCTTACAACAACAATAAAGTTAGCATATCCCTTTTCGTGCCCATTACTTTAAGAATTCTTTTTTTTTCTAGAATCTTGCCCTTCAGTCCATGCTCAAATACATTTCTGGTAAATACAACTGCCTCAGGCTATACCCGTATAACTTTCATATAACTTTCTATAACATACGCTATTTTCACAATGCTAGATGTAAGAAACGTGCAATCTATCTTCATGTCCTCATCATAACATAAATTTTGTGACTATAATTAATTGCACACCTTCACATCATCATGCCTCGTGCAATTAATATGACCTCCTTGTTTTTCCATTATTCAATGGATTCTACTCGTGGTTACTCAATCATTCGTATGATAATCACCTTCGTATCTCGAGGTGTCTTTAATCTCGTTGTAGTAGATAACATGTTAGGATTCGTGTGGCATCAATAAGAAGCCTTGGATCACTTGTAACTCATCAACTTCATATGTGTACCATTATTGCTTGAAAGTTCTTGAGTTTTAAAATACATATGCAATATGTCATAATCCTCCCGAATCTGCAATTTGTCCCAATACATCATTTCAAATATTCATTCCTCTTAAATCTTAAGGTTCCATAAAGATAACAATTTAACAGCTCCCCTTGACACATGTAGATGTGCTTTGGAGCTTACCTTAGGAAATTCTTAATTCCCACCGTTCAAAAGGACAAAATAAGGTCTATCCGGATTAGACAACTCAAGGTTTTCATTGCACATCACTTTACCTTCTTTGGCAAACTATTTGATTTTTGAAATCTTCTAAGAATACATCTTTTGTGCATATCATGCATCAACACTTTTTCACTTACTAAGTTGACATACCTCAGTGTCCATTATTGAAGATTGACTTGCATTTGTATCACATTTGACATCTGGGAGGTATTCTAAGTTCATCTACGCCCTTTTTCTTTTTGCATATGACATGATTCAAATACCCTCAACTTATGCCCCCGCATGGCACTTTATTTCTTATAAGTTACATCATCACATGAGCCACAACTTTGAAAATACCTTACCAAGTCGAGAGTCTCCCAATCTCCTGTGAGTCTAAGGGTGATCTCCTGCATTTTTCCTTGTTCACCTTTCTAAAAAAATCATGAAAGTTTCCTTACATCCTCTTTTCTAAAAGATACTTTTGGTCATTCTTGACATTATCCCAATTTGGTCCTGATTCTTATGAGTCACAAGTTGCTCGGTATAAACTTGGTTGATTCACATTCTCTTAGCAATTCAATTTTTGTCATTCCTCGACATTATATCATGATAATTTGAGGTACAACCTTCCCATATATCTTGGAACCATCGGGTTCCCTTTTTGTACATTTGTTGTACTAGTAAATGGTGATTGTCAAAGCAAATGGATGTCTCGGTACCTTGATCTACAATTTAGATTTCTATTTAAGGCATTGCCCATTTTTTCCAACCTTAAGTACAATCTTTCAAGAGTTCTGACTCCATTCTAACAGTACCAACTAACATCGTCACCTCATTTTCTTTTCCATGAGTTCTCAGAATTTGACTTATGATTCTTGTTCACCACAGTTGTACATCTTGACTGTATCAATTTTAAATATGCTCTCAACCTTAAAAATCATTTAATTCATTCATGGATAGTCCGATCCTTCCCAACTATTTTTCAAGAAGCACGTGTAATATCTTGAAAGTTGAGCTTTGTGCTCGTTACTTCTGTATTTACCATTTCAGGTAGTCAATATGGAAGAGAATCGTGTCTCTCATATGAGGCACAATGCACAGAACTAGAGTAAGAAGAAAGTAAAACTCCCTAAATGTCCTTGTAGCCTCCCCATTGTAAGTGTGGCCGGAAACACACTGATAAAAGGGACACTACTTGACATAGCTTCATAGACTTCCTAGTACTCTACTTAGAACCTAGTGCTTTGATACCAAGTTTATCACGACCCAAATCCACGTGACCGGCACCCGGCACACTATCCGACCCGAGCTAACCAACCCATATGATGCACACAAACCATATGCATGAAAATCAATTTAACTGCGGAAGCTCTTTGAAAATTTTATATATTTCAAGTTAAGCCATAGAACAATTTTCCAATCCAAAATCACACCTGAAGCCTCTCATAATCATGACAATGAGAGTGAGAAAAATAAATATATTTTCATGTATGTCGCGTGCAATCCCATTACTATAACTTTTCACAACTATCTATGGAGCCTCTATACCAAGGAATAGAATTAAACACTTGGGCTAATGCCCGACTAACGTAAGTTAAGAATAAAGCATGATAGCTACCACGAAACAGGAGTGGTGCCTCACCATATACCTTGTTGATACCCAATTTTTCCCAAAATAATTTTTCAAATTGCATATATACCTTCAAAATCATACATTAGTATCTTTTCACAATTTTTCTACATTTTATTAATTTGTCCAGTATTTCTTTATTTCTAATAAATAATTACAAAATTGCATCACAGACCATTTCAAAGACATTTCTTGATTTAATTTATTATTTATGGTCCTATTAAGTCCAAATTATTTCATAAATAGCCAAATTGGTACTTTTTGGCTATAATTGCAATAACTTTGCAATTATAACCCATGCATATAATTATGTACTACTCTTTTACCAGAAATTAGTCTTTTGTACTTTAAATACTAAATAATCATTTTTTAAAATATTTATATGCATGAAATTCATTTTTTATAATTAGTAACTATTTTATGGATTATTTTAATTAATTTGTTTGGGTATTTAACAAATGGCCCTATTTTTATTTCAATCATAGCCTATATTAACCAGCCCAAATGCCTAATTAAACTAGCTCAATACACCCAGGCCCAAATCTTACCCCTACCCGACCCAATTCCGCTCAAATCCTGGTCGTTGATCATTTTGATCAACGGTCCAGGTATCTATTTCCTTAATTAATCTAAGACTACCCCCCCCCCCCCCAAGCCCCTCACTTCTCTCACACTCCGATGTCACCCATTCCCCTTCTCTCTCAAATCCTCTCTGACCTAACCCTAAATCTCACCTCGTCGTTGCTCTCTGTCGTTGACTATGGGGGATTCTCACCATCCTCAAGCCTCTAATGGCTCTCCTACGCCGGGTTTCTGCTATCTCGGAGGTCCTCAAGGGACCAGGGTCAGTCCACTTATGACTTTGACCCCGCCCTGGCCTGTCTCAAGCCTTCATGGCTCGATCTCCGGTAAGATCTTCCTATTTTTTTTTTTTGGCTAAACCTATGGTTTCTAAGCCGATATCTTCATCTTTGGGTTATTTCCTCGAAACCCTAATTTCGTCTCTTAAACTTCTCAGATCTGTACAGATCTGAGACGAGCCAAACTTATTTTATGTGTTTTCTTATGAAAACTTCTGATTTTCAAACGATGTTTCATTTTTCTAAAACTAGGGTTTCTTGAAAACCTTTTCTTCAAAATGTTTCTGATTTTAGATATTTAATCCTTTTCTTATGTGTTTTCGACTGCTTTTTGTTCAGTTTTTCTTAAGCCTAATTAGTTATGCTAAAATCCCCAATTTTGGGCACTTTGTTTGGATTTTGAAGTTCGTCCTTGATTACTGGCTACATGATTTTGCTATGTGTTTAACTCTCATGATTTCTTCTTCGTTTAATTTGAATGCCTTGTGATTTTACCCTAGTATGTCTATTAGGGTTTCAGATTCGATTCTTTATGTTTATACTCGATTTGTCTGCTTATTCTTGGAAACCTATGTTATTTTTTCCTTAAAATCAGTATTATGTCGATTCTTTGATTCCCTGGTTTACTATGGTGATACCTATGTCACGACCCAAAATCCCACCTTCAGGCCGTGATGGCGCCTAAAGTTGCACCCGCTAGGCAAGCCAACATGTCAACTGTATTGATTTATTAACAAGTGAAAATAACAAACACTGACTATATAACTGAAATAAAGTGTGGAAGCATTAACATAATTCTAATAACAATAGCTAATAACGCAAAAATCCCTTTTAAGTACAACCCAAAGGTGGAGTCATAACATCACGAACTAGTCTAAGATTTGACTAAAAACAACAGTTTGAAAATAAAATGATGTATCTGTCTGGAAAACACATAAAAGACAGAATGAAGGATAGACAGGGATGCCGAGATCCACGAACGCCATGTGGAACTACCTTGGTGTCGTTTGGGATGGACTGAAGGACACTCCCACTAGCGATGTCCACTGGGTCCGGCTGCGTAATCTGCACAACATAAAGAAGTGCAGGTGTAGCATCAGTACAACCGACCCCATGTACTGAGTAAGTGCCGAGCCTAACCTCGGCGAAGTAGTGGCGAGGGTAGGACACGACAACAAAATTGTACATGTGCAGTTCAATAATATAGCAGAAAATAAACAAGAATACAATTACGGGGGAGAACATGCTGGGGATAAGGGATAGCAATTACTGAAATGATGGAAACGAAACAACAGTCTAAAATATCCCAAAATAATAACAGGGATTGACAACACGAATTAAACTGTGAAAAGAAAACGGCGCGGCATGTCCCCTCGTGCATAACAATATAAAATATGGCACGGAATGTCCCCTCGTGCATAAACAACATAAACATGGCACGGAATGTCCCCTCGTGCATAAAACATCACAATCACGGCACGGAATGTCCCTTCATGCATATATATATCTTCAACACGGCACGAAATGCACCCTCGTGCATAATAATGATAAACACGGCACAGAATGTCCCCTCGTGCATAAATAATAATCGATCGGCACGGAATGTTCCTTCGTGCATAAATATAATCAATCGGCACGGAATGTTCCTTCGTGCATAAATAATAATCAATCGGCACGGAATGTTCCTTCGTGCATATATAATAATCAATCGGCACGGAATGTTCCCTCGTGCATGATGAGTGTAAAAGCAACAATTGATATGAATGCTTAACAATGCGACATTTCAAATTTTCAGAAATAATCAACAAAATTCTATTGTCCCGGCAAGGGACTCAGCTATAACCAATATCACTCAGAGGTATAATGTCAACAGTAAAATCCTCGAGCGAACACATAATCAATAATTTTTCTACGTCATGAAATAACCTCAAGGTACCACTTTCAAGGTTCCCAATAATTCACAACACGGAGAATATCAAAGAACATTAAACAACTCATCAAAATCGACTCACGGGCATGCTTGACCACAACATATAGGTACCCGTCACCTCACCTATACATTGGACATGAATTACACATAGCAAATAGGACCCTATACCTATTCCCTCAAGCTAAGGTTAGGCCAAACACTTACCTCGGCTCCAAGAATGCAAGTGAAGCCTCAATCACGGCCTTTCCTCTTGAATCCGACTCCGAAACGATAATATCTAAACATAATTGACTTAATAATATCAATAATAATTCAATAAATCAATCCCAAAGACTAATTATACATTTCCCATGATTCTTCCAGAAATACCAAAATTCGACCCCGGGCCTGCTTGGTCCAAACTCGAGGTTCGGACCAAAACCCGATCACCCATTCCCCCACGAACCTGAAAATACACTCTGTTTTGAAATCCGACCCTAAAATGAGGTTGAATCCCCAAATTTTCCAAAAGCCCTAACTCTACCCAAAACCCCCAATTGCTACCCTTGATTTCATGTTTTTAGGCCTAGATTCTAATGATTGATGAAGGAAAATGGAAGAAACTAGAGTTAAGATCACTTACCTAAGTGGTTATGGAGGAAGAGTAGCTTGCAACTCCGCTATGGGGCTTGGAGAAGAAAGAGAGGGTGAAAATATGAAGAATCCCGAAATAGCATTCTGTTTGTAAGACTTTAAAATCACTGGGCAAATTTACTCTACGCGATCGCGGAAAGGGAGTTGCGATCGCGGAGAGTACTGAGTTTTAGACTTATGCGATCGCGAACAAGGGACTGCGATCGCGGGAGTACTAGACACTTACCATCGCGATTGCGGCCAAGAGATCGTGTTCGCGTAGAGCAACATGCTCCCTGCCCCCAGATCCCTTTAATGCTATGCGATCGCGTGAGGCCCCTCGCGATTGCGTAGAGCACCACCCACATGCTCTGCGATCGTGTCCAAGGCCCTACGTTCGCGTAGGGTAATTTTCCAACCCCATCCATATGAACATCGCGATCGCGTGAATCACACTGCGACCGCGGAGAACAAATCACAGAACACCACAACAGCCCAAAAACACAAGAAATTTCCTAAGTTTAGCACCCCACCCCTACCCGGAACTCACCCGAGCCCTCGGGGCTCAAAACCAAATATACACACGACTTCGAAATCATCCTACGAACTTATTCGAGTAATTAAACCACTAAAATAACATCAAAACAATGAATTAAGCTCCAAAATATATAGAATTTTCTCAAACTTCATAAACTTCTAAATTCTCCGATTTTGATCTGAAACACGTCAAACCAAGTCTGTTTCTTTCCAAATTTTACAAATAACTCACATAACACATATTGAACCTGTTCCGGACTTCGAAGCCATAATACGGGATCGGTAACACAGATTTCACATCAAAGTTCATTTTTAAAAGTCTTTCTTATTTTCAGAAAACAATTTTCTTTAAAAATTCATTTCTCGGACTTGGGACCTCGAAATTCGATTTCGGGCATACGCCTAGGTCCCATATTTTCCTACGGACCCTCCGGAAACGTCAAATCACGGGTCCGGGTCTGTTTACAAAAAATGTTGACCAAAGTCAACTTTATTCTATTAATTATCATAAATTCATCTGTTCAACACATTTCCACATATAGACTTCCCGGCTACGCGCTCGGGCTGTGCACGCACATCGAGGTGAGATTAATGGAGGCTTTCAGGGCCTCGGAACATAGTTTTTGCTAAATTTATACAAGATGACCTTTTGGGTCATCACAATCTCCACCTCTAAAACAATCATTCGTCCTCGAACGGACATAGAAAAGTACCTGAATCGGGGAAAAGGTGGGAATAACAGCTCCGCATATTGGGCTCGGACTCCCAAGTAGCTTCCTCAACAGGCTGACCTCTTCACTGAACACGAACCGAAGGATAACTCTTCGATCTCAACTTTCGCACCTGTCGGTCTAATATGGCTACCGGCTCCTCCTCATAAGACAAATCCTTGTCCAACTGGACACCACTGAAGTCAAGTACATGAGATGGATCCGCAATATACCTCCGGAGCATAGACACGTGAAATACCGGATGCACGGCTGACAGACTAGGTGGCAAGGCAAGTCTATAGGCCACCTCTCCTACCTTGTCCAGAATCTCAAATGGACCAATGTACCTAGGGCTCAACTTGACCTTCTTTTCGAATCTCATCATGCCCTTCATGGGCGACACCCGTAGAAATACCCGGTCACCTATCATAAAGGCCAAATCTCAAACTTTGCGATCCACATAACTCTTCTTCCTAGACTGAGCTGTACGAAGTCTATCCTGAATGATCTTTAACTTGTCCAAGGTATACTGGACTAACTCAGAACCCAAAAATCTAGCCTCTCCTGGCTCAAACCATCTGATTGGAGACCGACACCGTCTACCATACAACGCCTCATACGGAGCCATCTAAATGCTCGACTGATAACTGTTGTTGTAGGCAAACTTAGCTAAAGGAAAGAACTGGTCCCATGAACCATCAAAGTCAATGACATAAGCTCGCAACATATCCTCCAAAATCTGCATAGTACGCTCGGACTACCCGTCCGTCTAAGGATGAAATGTGGTGCTCAAATAAATTTGTGTGCCCAACTCTCGCTGAAATACTCTCCAGAAATAGGAGGTAAACTGAGTACCTCGGTCTGATATAATGGATATGGGCATACCATGCAGTCTAACAATCTCTCTCATATAGATCCTTGCCAACTTCTCTGCTGAATAAGAAACTGATACTGGAATGAAGTGCGCTGACTTGGTCAGCCTATCCACAACGACCTATACTGCATCAAACATCCTCTGAGTCCGTGGGAGTCCAACTACAAAGTCCATGGTGATACACTCCCACTTCCACTCGGGAAGCTGAATCTGCTGCATCAAACCACCGGGTCTCTGGTGCTCGTACTTAACCTGTTGATAGTTCAAGGACCGAGCTACATAAGCTACAACATCCTTCTTCATCCTCCGCCACTAATAGTGTTGCCGCAAATTTTGCGGCGCCCGGATGTATGGAATACCAGGAACTATGGTCCTCCTGAAGTATCAACTCACGAATACCATCCACATCAGGTACACAAATCCGACCCTGCATCCTCAAAACTCCCTCAACATCAACTGTAACCTGATTGGCATCTCCGTGCCTGACTCTATCTCTAAGAACACATAAATGATGATCATCATACTGCCCGGCCCGAATACGGTCATACAATGAAGAACGGGCCATGGTATGGGCCAAAACACTGCCAGTCTCAGAAACCTCTAATCTCACAAATCGGTTGGATAAAGCCTGAACATAAAAAGAAAGAGGTCGCTCTCTGACTGATAAATAGGCAAGACTACCCATACTGGCTAACTTCCGGCTCAAAGCATCGGCCAATATATTCGCCTTCCCCGGATGATAAAGAATGGTAATATCATAATCCTTCAGCAACTCTAAATCATCTCATCTGCCTCATGTTCAACTCCTTCTATTTGAACAGATACTGTAAGCTCTTATGATCCGTGAACACCTCACATGGCACACCATACAAATAATGCCTCCAAATATTCAATGCATGTACAATAGATACTAACTCCAAGTCATGAACTGGATAGATCTTCTCATGAACCTTCAACTGACGAGAAGCATAGGCTATAACCTTGTCATCCTGCTTCAACACTGTGCCAAGCCCAACCCGTGAAGCATCACAATACACGGTATATGGTCCTGAACCTATGGGCAAAACTAACACCGGTGCCATGGTCAAGGCTATCTTGAGCTTCTGAAAGCTCGCCTCACACTCATCTGACCACCTGAACTGGGCACTCTTCTGAAAAAACCTAGTCATCGGGGCTGCAATGGATGAAAAGCCCTCCACAAACCGGCGATAATAACCTACTAAGCCCAAGAAACTCTGGATCTCTGTAGCTGAGGTGGGTCTAGGCCAATCTCTGACTGCTAAAATCTTCTTGGGATCCACCTGAACACCCTCTGACGATACCACATGGCCTGAAATGCAACTGAACTCAACCAGAACTCACACTTGGAAAATTTTGCATACAACTGACTATCCCTCAAAGTCTAAAGGACGACTCTAAGGTGCTGCTCATGCTCCTCTTGGCCGCGAGAGTATATCAATATATCATCAATGAAAACAATCACAAATGAGTCCAAATAAGACCTGAACACTCGGTGCATCAACTCCATAAAAAAAGCGGGGGCATTTGTCAGCCCAAATGACATCACCAAGAACTCATAATGCCCATAACGAGTGCGAAAGGCTGTCTTAGGGACATCAGACGCCCTAATCCTCAGCTAATGGTAACCAGATCTCAAGTAAATCTTGGAAAACACTGAAGCACCCTGAAGATGGTCGAATAAATTATCAATCCTCGACAAAGGATATTTGTTCTTAATAGTAACCGTATTCAACTGTCGGTAGTCAATACACATCCTCATCGAGCCATATTTCTTCTTGACAAACAATACTGGAGCACCCCAAGGAGAAACACTAGGCCTAATGAATCCTTTATCCAACAAATCCTGCAACTGATCCTTCAACTCTGGCGGGGCCATACGATACGGCGGAGTAGAAATAGGCTGGGTGCCCTGAGCTAACTCAATACAAAAATCAATATCCCTGTCGGGTGGCAATACCCAGAAGGTCAGCATGGAATACCTCTGGAAACTCACGAACCACGGGCATAGACTCCAAGGAAGGAACCTAGGCACTAGAATCACGAACATAGGACAGATAGGCCAAAAAACCCTTCTCGACCATGCGCCGAGCTTTCATATAATAAATAACTCTACCAGAAGAATGACTAGGAGTCCCCCTCCACTCCAAATGAGGCACCCCAGGCAAAGCCAAGGTCACTGTCTTGGCATGACAGTCCAGAATAGCATAATAGGGGGATAACCAGTCCATCCCTAAAATAACATCGAAGTCAACCATATCAAGAAGCAAAAGATCAACCTGAGTCTCCAGACCACCAATGACTGCTAAGCAAGTACGGTAGACTCGATCTACCACTATAGAATCACCCACCGGTGTAGACACATGCACATCTGTACTCAAGGAATCACGGGGCATACTCAAATAAGGGGCAAAATATGAAGACACATAGGAGAATGTAGAACCCGGATCAAATAACACCGAAGCCTCTCGGCTGCAAACTGAAACCGTACCTGTAATAACTGCATCAGAAGCCTCAGCATCAGGCCTGGCAGGAAAATCATAGCACCGGGGCTGAGCCCCTCTAACCTGATCATCTCTGGGTCGACCTACTGCGGCCTGACCTCTACCTCTCGTGGCATGTCCTCTACCTATATGATCCTGACCTTTACCTATGGCACCCTGACCGCCACCCCCAGCTGGCTGAGGAGGTGAGGGTGCGCCTGATGCGGGAACCATGGCACGGGAACCCTGATACTAGGACCCACCAGAACCTCGGGGGGAAAACCTGGAAATATGCCCCAAACCGCCGCAAGTATAACAAGGCCTCTACTGATGTGGCTGCTGACTCTGGAACTGGCCATGTCGACCCTGATAACCACCTTGGAGACTCTGAAGCGGCGGTGCACTGATAGGTGCTGGTGGTGCACCAATAGGAGCTGGTGGTGCACTGTGAGCTACCTAAAGTGCCGACTGATAGGGTCTGGGAGGGTGACCTCTGCCTGAAGAATCCCTGCCCCCAGATGAGGCTCCACTGTAACGATCGAAGTGACAGGGCCTCTTATCAGCCCCCTGACCACCACCCTGTGACATAATCATCTCAATCCTCCTGGCCACATTGGCCGCATCCTGGAATGAAATATCAGTACTTGACTCCTTGGACATTGAAGCCTGATGGGCTGAGCCAAACCCTCAATAAACCTCCTCACTATCTCACGATCAGTGGGGAGTATCATAATAGCATGCCGAGCTAGAGTGATGAACTTGGTCTCGTACTGAGTGACAGACATATATCCCTGCTGGAGGCGCTCAAACTGCCTCCGAAGATCCTCCCTCTGAGTAACTAGAAGGAACTTCCCCACTAATAACTCAAAGAACTGATCCCAAGTCAATGGTGCAGACCCAGCTGGCCTGGTCAAGCAATAGTCTCTCCACCAAGTCTTGGCGGAACCCGAAAGACGAAAGGTAGCAAAATCAACTCCATTGGACTCTACTACGCCCATGTTCCGATGAACCTCATGATAGCTGTCCAAATAATCCTAGGGATCCTCTGATGGTGAATCGGTAAATGTAGTAGTGAACAACTTGGTGAATCTATCCAATCTCCATAAAGCATCTGCTGACATAGTTGCTCCCTCAACTGCCGGGGCCACAATGCCCGGTTGAGCTACTCCGGCCGTCTGAGGTGCCAGAGTCTGGAACTGAAAAGCTACCTGCTCTAGCGTGCGAGTAGCAGGAGTCTGGGTCCCTCCCCCAACCTGAGAGACGGCTGGTGCAGTAGGAAGAAGACCGGCCTGAGCCACACTCTCCATGAGTCTCACTAAGCGGACTAGAGCGTCCTGAAGCACCGGGGTGGCAATGAACCCCTCTGGGATCTGAGCTGGTCCAACTGGAACTGTCTGAGTAGGAACCTCACCGGCAAAGTCTACCTGTGGGTCCTCAATTGGGGCTACTGCTCTGGGCTAAGCCCTGCCCCTGCCTCAACCTCGACCTCGGCCCCTCGTAGGAGCTGCAACAGGAGAGTCGGGCTGCTGATCGGTAGATGAGGAAGCACGCGTTCTCGCCATCTGCGAGAGAATAGAATTGAAACTCAACTAGCATTTAGAATTTCAAATCGCAGGACAGAAAAGAAGAAAAGTGAAGTCACTCCTAACTTTGCAGCCACTGGGGGATAAGTATAGACGTCTCCGTACCGATCCCTCAAACACTACCAAGTTTGTCCGTGAGTTGTGACACCTAATCAACTTAGTGCTCTGATACCAACTTGTTACGACCCGAAATCCCACCTTCAGGCCGTAATGGCGCTTAACGTTACACCCGCTAGGCAAGCCAACGTGTAAACTGTATTGATTTATTAACAAGTGAAAATAACAAACACTGACTATATAATTGAAATAAAGTGCGGAAGCATTAACATAATTCTAAATAACAATAGCTAATAACGCAAAAATCCCTTTTAATTACAACCCAGAGG
The DNA here is from genome assembly GCA_005239505.1 of Nicotiana paniculata. Lineage (NCBI taxonomy): Eukaryota > Viridiplantae > Streptophyta > Magnoliopsida > Solanales > Solanaceae > Nicotiana > Nicotiana paniculata. The sequence goes on along the minus strand of ML339023.1, from coordinate 98,563 downwards.
CGGAGTCACAATATCATGAACTAGTCTAAGATTTGACTAAAAATAATAGTTTGAAAATAAAATGATGTACCTTTCTGGAAAACACAAAAAAGACAGAATGAAGGATAGACAGGGACGCCGAGATCCACGAACTCCATGCGGAACTACCTCGGTGTCGTCTGGGATGGACTGAAGAACACTCCCACTAGCGATGTCCACTGGGTCCGGCTGCATAATCTGCACAACATAAAGAAGTGCAGGTGTAGCATCAGTACAACCGACCCCATGTACTAAGTAAGTACCGAGCCTAACCTCGGCGAAGTAGTGACGAGGCTAGGACACGATAACAAAATTGTACCTGTAAAGTTCAATAGTATAGCAGAAAATAAACAAGAATACAATTACGGTGGAGAACATGCTGGGGATAAGGCATAGCAATTACTGAAATAACGGAAACGAAACAACAGTCTAAAATATCCCAAAATAATAACAGGGATTGACAACACGAATTAAACTGTGAAAAGAAAACGGCGCGGCATGTCCCCTCGTGCATAACAATATAAAATATGGCACGGAATGTCCCCTCGTGCATAAACAACATAAACATGGCACGGAATGTCCCCTCGTGCATAAAACATCACAATCACGGCACGGAATGTCCCCTCGTGCATATATATATCATCAACACGGCACAGAATGTCCCCTCGCNCATAAACATGGCACGGAATGTCCCCTCGTGCATAAAACATCACAATCACGGCACGGAATGTCCCTTCATGCATATATATATCTTCAACACGGCACGAAATGCACCCTCGTGCATAATAATGATAAACACGGCACAGAATGTCCCCTCGTGCATAAATAATAATCGATCGGCACGGAATGTTCCTTCGTGCATAAATATAATCAATCGGCACGGAATGTTCCTTCGTGCATAAATAATAATCAATCGGCACGGAATGTTCCCTCGTGCATGATGAGTGTAAAAGCAACAATTGATATGAATGCTTAACAATGCGACATTTCAAATGTTCAGAAATAATCAACAAAATTCTATTGTCCCGGCAAAGGACTCAGCTATAACCAATCTCACTCAGAGCTATAATGGCAACAGTAAAATCCTCGACCGAACACTTAATCAATAATTTTTCTATGTCATGAAATAACCTCAAGGTACCACTTTCATAGTTCCCAATAATTCACAACACGGAGAATATTAAAGAACATTAAATAACTCGTCAAAATCGACTCACGGTCATGCTTGACCACAACATATAGGTATTCTTCACCTCACCTATACATTGGACATGAATTACACATAGAAAATAGGACTATATAATTATTCCCTCAAGCTAAGGTTAGGCCTAACACTTACCTCGGCTCCAAGTATGCAAGTCAAGCCTCAATCACGGCCTTTCCTCTTGAATCTGACTCAGAAACGATAATATCTAAACATAATTGACTTAATAACATCAATAATAATTCAATAACTCAATCCCAAAGCCTAATTATACATTTCCCATGATTCTTCCAAAAATACCAAAATTCGACCCCAGGCCTGCTTGGTCCAAACTCGAGGTTCGGACCAAAACCCGATCACCCATTACCCCACGAACCCAAAAATACACTTTGTTTCGAAATCCGACCCCAAAATGAGGTTGAATCCCCAAAATTTCCAAAAGCGCTAACTCTACCCAAAACCCTTAATTTCTACCCTTGATTTCATGTTTTGAGGCCTAGATTCTAATGATTGATGAAGGAAAATGGAAGAAACTAGAGATAAGATCACTTACCTAAGTGGTTATGGAGGAAGAGTAGCTTGGAAATCGGCTATGGGGCTTGGAGAAGAAGGAGAGGGTGAAAATATGAAGAATACCGAAATAGCATTTTGTTTTTAAGACTTCAAAATCACTGGGCGAATTTACTCTACGCGATCGCGGAAAGAGAGTTTCGATTGCAGAGAGTACTGAGTTTTAGACTTATGCGATCACGAACAAGGGACGGCGATCGCGGGAGTACTGGACACTGACCATCGTGATTGCGACCAAGCGATCGCGATCGCGTAGAGCAACACGCTGCTTTGCCCCCAGATCCCTTTAACGATATGCGATCGCGTGAGGCCCCTCGCGATCGCGTAGAGCACCACCCCCATGCTCTGCGATCGCGTTCAAGGCCCTGCGTTCGCGTAAGGTAATTTCCCAACCCTATCCATATGAACATCGCGATGCGTGAATCACACCGCGATCGCGAAGAACAAATCACGGAACACCAGAACAGCCAAAAAACACCAGAAACTTCCTATGTTTAGCACCCTGACACCTATCCGGAACTCACCCGAGCCCTTGGGGCTCAAAACCAAATATACACACGACTTCGAAATCATCCTACGAACTTATTCGAGTAATTAAACCACTAAAATAACATCAAAAATTATAACGACCCGACCGGTCGTTTTGCATTATCGGACCCCGTTCCCCTAAATGAAACTTCCCATAGAGGCTTTTTATGATTTATGAGTTGTGAGGACTGGTGGTCCGGGATTCGGAAGTGTTTAGAGTGCAATAGTAACAATTGGTTCCTTAAGGTTGGCCTTTAAGGCCAAGTTTGACTTCGGTCAACATTTTGGGTAAACGATCTCGGTATAGAGTTTTATTGGTTCTGATAGCTTCGTGTGATGATTTCGGACTTGGGCGTATGTTCAGATTGGGTTTCTGATGACCCAGGGGCATTTTGACGCCCAATATTGACATAAGAAGTTCTTTAAGTTCATATTTTGGTTTGGGGCGTGTTTTTGTGTTATCGAGGTTCGAAATGAATTCCGAGATCGGGAATAGTTCAGTTATGTTAATTATGACCTGCCTGGAAAATTTGGGGTCATTCCGAGTTGTATAGGTCGGTTCGGCTCGTTGTGAGCGAAGTCTAAAAAACTTAAAATTCCTAAGTTTGGTTCTTGGGGTTTGGGGTGTGAATTTGAGTTTTAGCGTTGTTTTGGGTGTTTTGAAGGCTCGAGCGAGTCCGTATTATGATTTAAGACTCGTGGGTATATTTGGATTAGGGCTCGGGTGGGCCTAGGTTCCACCCAGGCACCTAACGAGGCCAAAAACCAGCTAAAACAACTGTTGGTGCAGCTGTTGCTGGTGTGACCGCAGGTGCGATTGCCCAGCTGCAGGTGCGGGAACGCTCCTGCGGTGCCAGCCTCGCAGGTGTGAAATCCCAAGGGCCCCCCTACCTTCGCAGGTGCGGAACAATTTCTGAAGGAGCGGGTCCGCTGGTGCGGAAACCCCTCTGCAGGTGCGATCCCCAGTTCCCTTGCCATTTTTCGCAGGTGCGATTCCTTTCTCGTCGGTGCGGGACCGCAGGTGCGGTCCCTGGGCCGCAGGTGCGGAAACACCTGTAGGCAGACCTATTTAAATGTTTAAAAACTGGGTTTTCTTCATTCTTCTTCATCTAAAAACTCCGTTAGAGAGCCTTCAAGCTTGAGCAGCACCCTCCACGACCTATATAGTGCTAAGGTGAGTAATTCCTCTCTATTTTCCAAAATTTTACATGGAATTCAACTAGAATTAATTACTAAAACATCAAATAATCAAGAATTTGGATAGTACAAGTTAGGGTTCTTAAGAATTTGTGAAAATCACCCAATGATTTCCATGCATTCCAGTAAAGCTGCGTAATCTTGATCCTTAGGCTACTAGTGAGCGACCCCTTCATTAATTCTCGATATTCGAGCATGGGGGATCGAGGTGGAAATTGGGTAATTCTTCAAGAATGGTGAATTTTGGGTTAATAGGTTAATTCTTCTTCTTTGATCATGAGTTGATGTAATTATACTATATTTGGCTAGTTGCGAGCCGTCGAGGGTAGATTTCGGAGATTCGGGCGCATCTTTGATCCGGGGGGTGCTTTCGTCACGAGGTGAGTCTCCTTTCTAACCTTGTAAGGGGGAATTGTCCCCCTAGTTGATTTAAATGCTAAATGTGCTAATTTGTGGGGGCTACGTACGTACAAAAGTGACGAGAGTCTGTACGTAGAGACTATTTCTATTATGTCCGGATAGTTAGGCCCGCATCATGCCTTGTGTTTTATTTGATATGAACTATATGCGTTCTGAATTTACACTTCATATTGTTTAAATTCCCGAAGTTATGAAAGTTGAGAAAAACTTGTAAGAAATTTGATTATGGAAAGGCATTCTCTTTTAAAAAGGAATAATGTATGTGCATGTGACCGCTTCGCAAATTGTATTCCGCGAGCGGAGTGTGATTTCCCCCACTCTATTGAGAGGCGCACTTTTAGGACGGGCCGATCGATCCTTCGGCAGTGCACGAGCGTGACTATCCTGTGACTCTGGCCGGTTAGCCTCACCATGTATGTGTATGCTTTATTGTTATTAAATTTCATGAAATTTATCTGACATATATTTATGAAAAAGCGAAGTGGTAATTGTTTTATCTATCCTCGGCCTTCTTCCTGGATTTCAGTATCTTACATATATGTACTTGTTGCTTCACTGCCTTACATGCCTACTGTTTCATTACATTCTGTTAATTTATACTGTTGGACCTTAGTGAGTGTCATGTCGACCTCTCGTCACTACCTCTTCGAGGTTAGGCGGGATACTCATTGGGTACATATACATATTTATGTACTCATGTTGCACTTCTGTACTTAATTGTACAGGTTCTGGGGCTGGTGTTTCTAGTTATCCGATCAGAGCTTGACATATTCCGGACCTGACTCCACGGTGAGCTGCCTCCCTTGGCGATTCCCAGCTATGCTATGGAGTTACCTTGTGTTTATTTCTGTCTATATCCTTTCAGACAGTAGTACCTCTTGTATCATTTTCTTTTGTATATTCTACTAGTCGCATATTGACTTGTGACACTAGTTCCTGGCACGCACTTAGTAGATTCTATTTTGGGACTGTATGTGTATATATGTATTGGATCACGATCATTTTGGTAGTATGTACTTAAATTGATAAATTCTTCCGCTTCTATTTTTTTTATAAGTTAAGTGTAAACTTTGGGAAACATGTGGGGTTGGTATGTTAATAAGGAAAACTTCACTAGTAAGCAATTGTTGGCTTGCCTGACCCCGGTATTGGGCGCCATCAAGACCCACGTGGGATTTTGGGTCGTGACAACGTGGTATCAGAGCATTAGGTTAACGTAAGTCTCACGAGTCACGGGCAAACCCAGTAGAGTCTTGCGGATCGGTACGGAGACGTCTGTACTTATCTTCAGGAGGCTATGGGGTGTTAGGAAACTTCTAATTATTCTTACTTTATCGTGCAGCCTATGATTTACTAAATTCATTCTTCTATTCTCTCACAGATGGTGAGGACGCGTGCATCTCATGTTCCTGATCTGGGAGAGGGTGCTACCCCTACCGCTCGAGGTCGTGGTAGGGGCAGGGGTAGGTCACCTGCCCGTGGTAGGGGGCGAGGGCGTCCCAGATCTATACCGATCCCGCCACCAGAGGACCCTATATTAGAGGAGTAGGATGAGGTGCCTCCAGCAGATCCAGCACCCGTAGACTTTATGACGGGGCCAGGCTTCCATGAAGTCATGGGTCGTATGATGAGATTCATGGACTCCATGCCCCAGGCTGGTTTATTTCCAGCAGATCCTGCCACTTCACAAGCGAGAGGGGGAGCCCAGACCCCTAGTGCCCAGGCCACAGGACCTATAGCAGCATTACATCCCACCCCGGGTACACTGCCCATGGATTGTATCCAGCCTATAGCGGCAGCACTAGAGCCCAGACCAGCTGTGGGTGGCGACCAGCATAAGATGTTAGACAGATGGACCCGCTTGCGCCCTCCAGTCTTCAGGGGTGAGCAAGGTGAGGATGCCCAGGACTTCATTGATAGGTGTAGGGATAGACTGCACAACATGAGGATCCTAGCATCCCATGGAGTGGATTTCAATGCATTCCAGTTAAAGGGCAGAGCTCGCAGGTGGTGGCAGTCTTATATTCTCAGCAGGCTAGCCGATTCTCCTACTATCACTTGGGAGTCGTTCACACAAATGTTCTTGGATGGATATATTCCACCCTCTGAGAGAGAAGAGCTGAGGGGTCAGTTTGAGCGGTTAGAGCAGGGGTAGATGTCCGTGGCAGATTATGAGGCCAGATTTTCAGAGCTGTCAATCCATGCTCTTATGATATTGCCCACCGATGCTGAGAGAGTTCGGAGGTTTGTAGCAGGGTTGCATTCAGGTATTAGATCCACCATGGCTCGAGAGGTGGAGATGTAGTACATGGTTCCTCTTGCATCCTTCTTTTTGCTACCTGTGGAGTACTTTGAACTGCATCAACCACTCTTTCTTCAGCTTCAGTGGTTGTGATTGTAGTACATGGTTCCTCTCCGGCTAATGAGGAAGAGGTTCCATTGTGTTCACCTGTCTCCTTCACTTGACTCATCATATCAGCCTTTCTATTTTCCATATCAATGACCTCTCCTGGAACTAGTAGAAGCTCTCCATCTTGATCATCCTTCTTGCTCTTCTCACAGGAGAGATAAGACTCGTCAAAGATTACATGAACACTCTCCTCAATACACTGAGTCCACTTGTTGTATACCTTGTAGGCCTTAATTTGCGAAGAGTATCCCAGAAAAATGTCTTCATCACTCTTGGCATTAAATTTTCCAAGCTGATCATTTCCATTGTTGAGAACATAACATTTGCATCCAAATGTTCTAGGTGAGTCAACTTGGGCTTCCTTCTATTCAGCAACTCATAGGGAGTTTTGTTCAAGAGAGACTTAATCATGCACCTGTTTACCAAGTAGCAGGCAGTGCTGACAGCTTCTGCCTAGAAGTTCTTAGCAATCCCACTATGGATCAGCATAGTTCTTTCCATGTCTTCAAGAGTTCTATTATTCCTTTCCACGGCTCCATTTTGTTGTGGAGTTCTTGGAGCAGAGAAGTTGTGGGTGATTCCATTCTCGTTGCAAATTCATCAAACTTAGCATTGCCGATTTCTGTTCCATGATCTGATCTGATACATGCTACTTTTGATTCCATTTTCAATCGAGTCTTCTTCACAAAGGCTACAAAAACTTCAAAGGTCTCATCTTTGGTTTTGAGGAACAGAGTCCAAGTGAATCTGGAGTAGTCATCTACTATCACAAATATGTATCTTTTTCCTCCCTTGCTTGACACTCTCATAGGGCCACATAGATCATATGAAGGAGATCAAGTGGTTTTGAGGTTCTAACATTCTTCTGGCTTGAATGAGGATTTCACATGCTTTCCTCTAGCGCAGGCATCACAAACTTTGTGTTCTTTGAGCTTTGACTTGGGCAGACCACGAACCAGGTCCTTGTGAACCAGTTTATTCAGTATAGAGAAGCTTGCATGCCCCAGTCTTCTATGCCGCAGTTCAACATCATCATCAACTGCTTTCAAGCAGCTCAGATCACCACTTTGTAAGGACCCGAAATTAGCAACGTAGATATTCTTGTATATTTTGGCCACAAGTACCACTTCTCCAGTTACAAGATCTATAGATGTGCATATCTTCGACAAGAACTCCACCTTGCTTCCTTTATCACATATTTGAGAAACACTCAAGAGACTTTACTTAAGACCGTCGACATAGTACACGTTCTCAATTGAGTGAGTGAGAGACTTTACAATTTTTCCAACACCAAGAATGTACCCCTTTTTCCCATTTCCAAAGGATACACTTCCTCTTTGCAGGGCTTTTAGTGAAAGGAAGTCCATGGTATTCCCAGTCATGTGCTTTGAGCATCCACTGGCCATGAACAATTGTTGACTGCTTCATTTCAATGTTCCCTACACAAGAAAATCAAGGGTTAGATTTTGGAACCTAAATAAGTTTGGGTCCTTGCAATGAGAAAAGGGATGAATAAGTGCTCTTCTAGTCCATGCAGGTAACATGCGCCTTTTATGAGTGGCACCTTGTCCCTTTTCAGCAAAAACTTTGTTTTTCTGAAGAGACTGAACCCTGGCTTTACAATTTTCTTTAAAATACCCATTGTTCCCACAGTAGGTACACAACAATTATCGGGTAGAGTGACATACTTGATGTGAGAGTTATAAGGAGTTCTCTCCTTTTGGAACCCTATTCCCTGCATGTTTCCACTATTGTTAACATACATGGAAGTAACAACATCAGAGGACCAGGTCCACTTAAGAGACTTTTCTAAATCACTCTTCACTCTTTCTATGTATGTCTGAAGCTATCTATTTTTCTCAAGTTCAGCACACAAGATAGTTTTCACCATGTTCAACTCATTTACAATCTTAATGTGTGCTTCATTTGCAATTTTTTTCCCTTTTTCAGAATTTTCAGGCCTACATTCAACCTTAAGTTCCTCTATTGATTCCTTTAAGTCTATAATTACAACTGAGAGGTCATCTCTTTCTTCCTCAATAGAAGAAACTTTCTCCACTAAGGCATCTTTCTCTTTACTGAAATTCTCTTTCATGTTCTACACTAGCAATTTTCTCAATTAGAACCTCCTTTTCATTTTTCAGATTATCTATTGTTTCCTTCAAATCAACAACACAAACTACCAAGTCATCTCTTGTTCGCTCAACATCTCGTAACTCCATAGTTAAGGCATCCTTATCGTTTACAAGACTATGGTAAGCATCAATTAACACATTAGCTAATGACATGAGTTTTTTTTAGGAGAGTAGGATTTCATATTTCTCTCAACTTTCCGAAAGTTTACCTCATCATTTTCATCGTCTGGTTGAGCCATCAAAGCAAATATTGAATCATATTCATTTGCTTCACTTTCAACTGCCATCATAGAACTATCACCTGCATCATTTTCTTCTTCAGATTCACTGGAGGAATCTCCCCATGCTGCAAGAGCTTGCTTCACAACATTTTCAGCGGCATTCTTTCTTTTGAAGCGTTTATCAGGAACCGGGTTCCTCTTGGATGCTTTATCAGAGTTGTACTTGAAATGTTCTTGCTTCAGGAGAGATAAATCCTTGATGAAATGCCCTGGCTTACCACACTTTGACAGAGATCAGAATTCTTTGGTTTGCTGGAACTACCCCTCTTTGGTATGCCTCCATTCCTTCAAACTATTTTTTGAAACCTTTTGGTTAAGTAAGCTATGTCGCTATCCTCTTCACTTGAGTCATTGCTTTATGCTTTGAGTACTGGGTTCTTTTCCTTCTTTGATTCTCGTATTTCACTTTCCTTCTTCTTCTTCATTTCATAGGTTTTCAGATTCCCAACCAGCTCATCTAGAGTTAGCGCCTGCAAATCCGTTGCTTCAGTAATGGCGTTCACTTTACAATCCCAGGAGCTGGGCAGAACACTAAAAATCTTCCTCACGAGCTTGTTCCTTTGAATGATTTCACCAAGCGTGTGTAAATCATTTATGATGGAGGTGAATCGAGTGTGCATATCTTGAATGGATTCATCATCCTTCATTCGAAAGAGCTCATACTCAGTGGTGAGCATATCAATCTTGGACTATTTTACTTGAGTGGTTCCTTCATGTGCTGTTTGTAAAGCTTCCCATATATCCCTGACGGATTGACAAGCTGAGATCCTGTTCTATTCATCAGGTCCTAAGTCACACACCAAAATTTTCTTGGCACAAAAGTTTTTCTCCACAGCTTTCCTGTCAGCATAGTTGTATTCTTTCCTGGTCTTTGGCATCGTCACAGTAGGGTCTCCAGCCTTCTTTGTTGGGACATAAGGGCCATCACAAATAACATCCCACAACTCGGAATGTCACGACCCAAAATCCCTAAGGTCGTGATGGCGCCGGACATCATTGTCAGGCGAGCCAAATTATTAATTAGTCGAAATAAATTCGTGTTTATCATTTATGAAAATCATTTCCTTTCACTTTATTAAATGTTAACTAAAGAAAGTCTGCCAAGTAAAACAATAGTTTAAATATTGCACTTTAGCAAATATATCCCAACACATCCCAGAACTCGGTGTCACAAGTACATGAGCAATTTCTAAGAATTTATACAATCATTACAAAGCTTGTCCGAAATACAGGTTGGAAAAGGAAATTTAAAATGAAAATAAATACAGTACGAGGGAGACTCTATCAGCTGCGGATCGCCTCCGGATGATGCAGCTCGCCTAAGTCTCTGAATCCTCCACATTGCTATGAAAGTACCTGTGCAATAAAATGTACAGCAAATGTAGCATGAGTACAAAAACAACGTGTACTCAGTAAGTCGCCCGCCTAACCTCAGAGAGGTAGTGATGAGAGGTCGAATTAGACATTCACTAAGGGCCAGCAGATTAATTATCAGTATAAGATGAACACGATAGGCATGTAAAGGTAGTAAAACAGCATATATATATATATATATATATATATATATATATATATATAAGGCACTGAAATCCAAGTAAACACTGGAAATAAACAACCAGTTACCACTTCCTCATTATTTTCCAAAATATCTTAAATAAATAATTTCCTCTTTGTTTTCCCCCAAATACCATAAATCCACAATTTCTTCTTTATTTTCCCTCAAATATCTTATCACTTCAAAATCATGAAAAATATTTAACAATTTAGCATGCGCATACGGGATAAGGACAACCGGACTGAGCCATCATAATAATCATCTTTGTGCACTGCCGAGGGTCGAACGGCCCGAACCATAATATTTCTTTCAATCTCGCTGTGGCGTATGTCCTGCTCCCATGAGAGTGGGGGAAATAACACTCCGCTCGCGGAATGTAAATTGCGAAGCGGTTATATGCATACATGCAAAATCAACAATCCACCCCGAATACGTCGGGAACACAAATACTCAAGTAAATGACTGATTTCTCTTTTAAAAACCACAAAATAGTATTTAAATCCTTTTTTCGAAATTCACTTGCCAAGTTTTTATAATGTTTAATAATACAACGTTATCCTGAAATACAATTGCCCGCGAAGGAAATCAATTCTCTTTTTAGATGCTTAAGAAAATAAACTATAATCTTCTTTAGTCATTCAATTACAATTTATATTACAGACAAGATCACAGGTACAACAGGTAAGGCATGCTAGTGGGTCCTAGGCTACCCGGACATGGCATAATAGTAGCTATGCACGGACTCCCGTCACCTCGTGCGGACGTAGCCCCCGCAGATAGTCACACATACTTAATTAGTTCGCCTAGGGGGACGATTCCCCGTCACAAAGTTAGAAAGGAGACTTACCTCGCTCCGAAATTCCAATATCGGCTTCCAAGCCCTTCTGACGACTCCAACGGACGCACATCGCCCCAAAACTATCCAAACAACGACAAACCAATGAAAATATATTATAATACTTGCAACAATTCCAAATTATATAATGCCCCAACTCCGCTCAAAGAAATGACCAAAATGCCTCGGGCCCACGTGCCCGGAAATTCAAAATTTCTCGAAAATACATTCTACCCATAGCTTTACTAGTTCAATTATACAATTTACTCAAATATTCATGCTCAATTCGTGGCTAAATTCCAATTTACCAAGTTTCTAGGTTTCCTTCAACGTTCACAAATTTTTCTCAATTTCCCATACCAAATCTATGTAATAATCTTATATTTAATTCAAAAACGTGAAAGAAATTACTTACCTTGCGATCCTTGACGAAATCCTCTCCTTGAAGCTCCCCGAAATCGCCCATAGCATATGAAAATAGATGGAGAAATGTCCAAATTCTCGCTTAAAAACAATCTGCCCAGGCCTATTTCCGCACATGTGGTCCCCTTGTCGTACCTGCACTTCCGCAGGTGCGCCCAAATCTCCCGCACCTGCGACCTCCTTGGCTCCAACCCAATTTCGCACCTGCGGCGCCCTTAGCCGCACCTACGGCCAAATCCTCGCAGGTGTGGTCACACCAGATGACAGCAACCTTCAGCCTTCTTCAACTTAAAACATTGATCCGTTAACCACCCGGAATCCATCCGAGGCCCCCGGACCCCGTCCAATTATACCAACCTGTTCCAAAACATAATGCGGACTTGCTCGAGGACTCAATCACATCAAACAACATCGAAACTACGAGTCGCACCCAAATCCCAACTTTATGAACTTAGAAATTGCCAACTTCTACATCCGATGCCGAAACTTATCAAATCACGTCTGATTGACCCCAAATTTGCACACAAGTCATATTCGACATTACGGACTTGCTCCAACTTCTAGAATCACATTCCGACCTTTATATCAAAATTTCCACTACCGGTCGGATTTCTCAAAAACCTTCAACTTTCTACCTTTAGCCAAATGACCTACGGACATCCAAATTCACTTTCGATCACGCTCGCAACTCCAGAATCACCATACGAAGCTATTCCCAGACTCGGAATCCCAAACGGATATCAACATCAGTGAAATGCGCTTCAAGCCCAAATCTATGAAATTCTTCTAAAATGCTAACTTCCATAATATACGCCGAAACGCTCTCAGGCTATCCAAAACCCGATCCGGACATACGCCCAAGTCCGAAATCATCATATGAACCTGCTGGAACACTCAATTCCTGATTCTGGGGTCGTTTACTCAAGATTCCAGTCGTAGTTGATTCTTCCAGCTTAAGGCTTCTGAAATGAGAATTTTCTTTCCAAATCAACTCTAAGCTTTCTGAAATTCAATTCCGACCACACCTACAAGTCATAATACCTGAAATGGAGCTGCTTATGACTTCAAACCGCTGAACGATGCGCTAGAGCTCAAAACGACTGGTCGGGTCGTTACATTCTTCCCCACTTAAATCGACGTTCGTCCTCGAACGTGCCAAGAACTCCTCTGGAGTTATCTGAAATCACTATTTAACTACTCGTGCACCTGCCCGTGCTACCACAACCTAGTTGAGCACATTAGCTTGATCAATCTGAAGATTTCTTCTTTTATCCATATAATAAGCTCATAACCTAGTTCCAACACTTGAAATTCTCTCTGCTAGGCCTAGTAAATATATAAACACTGTATCGACTACCACACAACATACCAGAACATGACTGCATACCCTCGCTGAATCAGCACCATGCACCGCATAACTCATCATCTGACCACAATGACACTCCCTGAACCTTAATAGCCAAAATTTCATGAATCTGGTGCTCCCGATGCACCTCATAACAAATATACATACATCCTGCTATAATGCTGACGATACCACCACAACGGAGGAAATGTGCAGAAATTCATACCCAACTGCAGAGTTAACAAATCCTTCAATACCTCATCTTGACTAGAATCATCACTTCATTATGAACCTGAATAATGGTATTTGTTCTTTAATATACACTTCACATAACCTTATCGCACTGATCCCTGATCTCATAATCTCGTCTCACCCAGTATGAACTGCTCAGGCAACAAATCACCCCAAACATGACCAACAATCTCACATGATACCACATCGCGCCAATAGGCCATAACTCGAACATGATAAATAAGAAATGACTCAGGAAGGGACTATTCAACTCATGCAACTAATATGAACTTTTCTCAGAAAATAGGAAATAATACATAAGAAAAATAAATATATTAACTCTTCTCATCATCACACTGTTGCGGCGTGCAACCCGATCCAAATAATATACCCGTGGCGGCGTGCCACCCGATCTATCATAAAACTCACATAAGGAAATATACACGGAGCTGAATCGCTCACTATTACACAAATTACTGAATATCAATCATAAGCACGCTAAGTGCATAATACCATCCTGGGGAGACTGATAAAGCCGCATGCTACAAAACTCAAGCACAACTGAGGTGCGATATATATATATATATACACACACTCTGGATCTCAAGAGCTATCCTGCTCCCCTAACATCCCCACTACGCGGGACCTCAACACATAGGAAATTATCAAGCCGTTTCACACCGCACACGGCACAATCATTAGATCACCTGAATTTGACGAAGACGGAGCAACATCTATTGTTCTAATACCTCTCCATGAAAAGCGCTTTTACTGAAATACACATGCCTGGCTCATACGGAGCCCATAACCATATTTAAATCCATCCACAAACATCGAGTCTACCTTGCTCGCACCAAACTAAACTAATAGCTCTACCTGGGTCCACATTAACCCACTTTCTCTCATAATATGCAAGAACAACCATCAAAGCCGGGACAAACACCCCACAATCCATAACCAAATGAACTGAACGCCTCTCAGGCATAACTTCTCAAATACGCAATATTGCACTTCTTTATACTCAGTCCAAATCTTCAATCCATCAAGTGACTACATGTCACACTCGTACAATCTTTTCGCGGTCATGCTTCCACGACCTTCCACACAAGGCAACAAGACACATCAAGAACCCATGGCCATGGTACAAAGCCTCTTCCACGGAATATCAATCTCAGGCGACACTGAAGATAACACCAGCTTTCTCTGAACTTTCAAATCACTCCTTCTTGCTCTTCCGATCTCATGACAACCTTATCAACACCGAATCGCAATCTCGATTCTCACTCCCAGTTACATACTGTTTACCGCACCTAACATGCCAATATGAGGTAGCGCAAGAATTCCATCACAACTTCTGAACCACCAATAGGGTGAATACTTCATCATTTAGAAACCTTTTACTTAACTCAATTCAGGAGTACCATCTCAACACACTAGTGAATTTCCACAATAACCCAACATGCAAATCCTTAAATAGTAGCCTATACCACCATAACCCTTCCGGGATCCGCCTACACCTGACAAGCCATAGCACCTCAAATGCTCCCACATGAAATCCATCACGACGGCCGACAAGCCCTGCACACACCGGCACAAACCACATGCATAACTTAATCACACCGAAGGAACTGATCACTTCCGTAAATGTGTCATTTCAACCATCGATAATCAATCTATTTTCTTTTAATCATCTTCAATTGCTTCAGGAATAATAGCAACTTCCTTCAACTCATAGCAAGCTCAACCCTCACTCATCCCAAGTGACCTTGATTCACGAGACTATGCTGCCTAAATCCCGCAACCCGTCTTATACCATCCTGATCATCTTTCTACAATCCGGAGCTTATTTCTCCCACTCTTCCAATACTATCCTGTATGTTGAATCACACCATAGAACATTCCAACCATTCTCCTTTTTCTCAGAAATTACTCTGCAACCCTTAAAACGCCGCATTCTTAACTGTTGAACTCACTAAGACCGCTATTGAGAGTCACCCACTCTGGCTGGCCCTGCATACAATCAACTCCAAGGCTCTTCTAGCACATGAACTCCCTTTCCCTTAGCTGAAATAACTTGTCAACACGCTGACAATCCGTAACCCTATGAGAAGACAACCCTACAACCCAACTGCAGATGGTAGGACTCCCCCACTTAGCCCGAAGCTACTCCCTGCACCACTCTAGACCATGCCGAGATCCTTTCTCCTTTGATAACACGATCTTGCTCAACCAATCCGTCCAATTCTTCCAAATTCTCTTGCTAGCACTCCCTAAGTACTCAAATTCTCTAGCATCATTCACACGTTCCGCCTCCTACCGAATAGCCACTAGAACCCCTCACCGAGACCTGCCAACCATGCTACCGCTACCATATTCACAGGAGATGACCCACTTGTGGAAATCACCCGTGGACACCTTCCAACGACGTTGAAATGCACGCTGTCTGCGACTTCAATACCCCATCCTACGCCCTGCTTCATTTACCAACTTTACTAGTCCGTCCGCTCATCATGGACATCTATTAAATGTGCGACAATATCTCCAAATTCCAAGCTATGCTTGCCGCTCCCCCACTTTGCGGCTGCTAGACTTCCATTTCTTACACCTGGCCTCCTAGAAATGGAACCACCGCCTAGCCTCACTTCAAGACCATTCTTTGTAGCTCTCAAACCAACAGATCACCACGACCTCAAGCTCTCCGAAGATCATCTTTCTCTAGCTGCCTTCATTATAAACACTCATCCGGTACTGAACCACCACACCTCGCGGTCTCTGCTAACCGCATTCTTCAATACTCCTTCTCAATACTCTGACCCCACACAACCGAAGAAATCATAGCACCGACAAACTTAACACATTCCATTCGATTTATGACGACGAATTCACGTCACATGTGCATATCCCACCTCACTTGAAGACACCCAGTCTTACTACTTAATCAACCCCAACCGGACCATTCATAATCCAAATGTCTTCCCCCTGCCGGAACTAAAATACCGTAATCTCGAAATCACACTCTGAGAAGACTTCCCCTCAAACTATTCATCACCCTAACATATGGGTAAGCATTCTATCTTCATATCGACATCACACGATAACCAATCGCAAGCATCATCACTACCTGAGCATAGCCTTAACGCTCTCAGAAACACAGCTATTGAGCTGAAACAACATATTATTCTTTTGCAGGGCTATAACAACAGCCCCAACCAATTATACATGGAAACATCTCGAATTACATCAGTAGCACCATTTCAATTCCTCAAATTCCTGATTCATAGCAAGCATTTCGCGACGCGTAAGATGGAGTAAGAATAAACTTACGCATAAGCCTTAAGGGAATCGAATCGCACGATGAGGAATCAAGAAGGGAAGTACTCCTAACAGCCCTGTAGCCTCTCGAAGATAGGTACAGACGTCTCCGTAACCGCAAGACTCTACTAGACTTGCTCATGACTCATGAGACCTACGGGAACCTAGCGCTCTGATACCATGTTGTCACGACCCAAAATCCCTAAGGTCGTGATAGCGCCGGACATCATTGTCAGGCAAGCCAAATTATTAATTAGTTGAAATAAATTCATGTTTATCATTTATGAAAATCATTTCCTTTCACTTTATTACATGTTAACTAAATAAAGTCTGCCAAGTAAAATAATAGTTTAAATATTACACTTTAGCAAATATATCCCAACACATCCCAGAATCCGGTGTCACAAGTACATGAGCAATTTCTAAGAATTTATACAATCATTACTAACCTTGTTCGAAATACAGATTGGACAAGGAAATTTAAAATGAAAATAAATATAGTACGAGGGAGACTCTGTCAGCTGCGGATCGCCTCCGGATGATGCAGCTCGCCTAAGTCTCCGAATCCTTCGCATTGCTATGAAAGTACCTGTGCAATAAAACGGACATCATGTGTAGCATGAGTACAAAAACAACGTGTACTTAGTAAGTCGCCCGCCTAACCTCAGAGAGGTAGTGACGAGAGGTCGAATTAGAAACTCACTAAGGGCCAGCAAATTAATTATCAGTATAAGATGAACACGATAGGCATGTAAAGGTAGTAAAACAGCATATATATAAGGCACTGAAATCCAAGTAAACACTAGAAATAAACAACCAGTTACCACTTCCTCATTATTTTCCAAAATATCTTAAATAAATAATTTCATCTTTGTTTTCCCCCAAATATCATAAATCCACAATTTCTTCTTTATTTTCCCCCAAATATCTTATTACTTCAAAATCATGAAAAATATTTAACAATTTAGCATGCGCATACGGGATAAGGAAAACTGACCTAAGCCATCATAATAATCATCTCTATGCACTGCCGAAGGTCGAACGACCCGAACCATAATATTTCTTTCAATCTCGTCGTGGAGTACGGCCCGCTCCCATAAGAGTGGAGGAAATAACACTCCGCTCGCGAAATATGAATTGCGAAGCGGTCACATGCAGACATGCACAATCAACAATCCACCCCGAATATGTCGGGAACACAAATACTCAAGTAAATGACCGATTTCTCTTTTAAAAACCACAAAATAGTATTTAAATCCTTTTTCGAAATTCACTTGCCAAGTTTTTATAATGTTTAATAATACAACCTTATCTGGAAATACAATTGCCCGCGAAGAAAATCAATTCTCTTTTTAGATGCTTAAGAAAATAAACTCTAATCTTCTTTAGTCATTCAATTACAATTTCAATTATATTAGCAGTCTAATATTACAGACCAGATCACATGTACAACAGCTAAGGCATGCTAGTGGGTCCTAGGCTACCCGGACATGGCATAATAGTAGCTACGCACGGACTCCCGTCACCTCGTGCATACGTAGCCCCCGCAGATAGTCACACATACTTAATTAGTTCACCTAGGGGGACGATACCCCCTCACAAAGTTCGAAAGGAGACTTACCTCGCTCCGAAATTCCAATACCAGCTTCCAAGCGCTTCCGACGACTCCAGCGGACGCACCTCGCCCCAAAACTATCCAAACAACGAAAAACCAGTGAAAATATATTATAATACTTGCAAAAATTCCAAATTATATAATGCCCCAACTCTGCTTAGTGAAATGACCAAAATGTCCTCGGGCCCACGTGCCCGAAATCCGAAATTTCTCGAAGATATATTCTACCCAGAGCGTTACTAACTCAACTATACAATTTACTCAAATATTCATGCTCAATTTGTGGCTAAAACTTTAAATTACCATTTTCTAGGTTTCTTTAAGATTTTCCAAATTTCCAATCAATTTCCATGCCTAATCCATGCATATAATCTTGTATATAACTTTAAAACGGGAGGAATTTATTTACCTTGATATGCATGAAATCCCCCTTGAAGCCTCCCAAAAACGCCAGGCCAAGATGAAAAATAGTGAGGAAATGGCCATAATTCACGGTTATAACATTGTGCCCAGACGACCCCTTCTATGCGATCGCACTCCCCTTCACGCGATTGCATAGGCCAATCTCAAGAAGCCTTGAAAATTCCACTGTGCGATCACACACAAGACCCTGCGATCGCATAGGGCAACCCAGCAGCCTTCACAAATCCTTCTCTGCGATCGCAAACACCTACACGCGATCGCACAAGCAAATTCCCAGGCCTCCAATTCTTCCCCTATGCGATCGCATACACAACGCGATCGCACATGCCAAATCCAAGCGGCCTCCAATTCTTCCCCTATGCGATCGCATACACTGCCACGCGATCGCACAAGCTAAATCCAAGCAGCCTCCAAATCCTTATATGTGATCGCACACCCACTCACGCGATCGCATAGAGTAAGTACCTGCTGCACTCACACCAGAAAATCAGCAACCCTCTCAAGGCAAAAATCGATCCGTTGAGCATGCGAAACACGCCCGAGGCCCCCGAGACCTCAACCAAAACTACCAACCAGTCCCAATACCTCATTCAAACTTAGTCGAGCCTCAAAATCATATCAAACAACGCCGAAATCACAAATTGCACTAAAATTCAAACTTTATGAACTTAGAAATTCCAACTTCAACATCCGACGCCGAAACCTATCAAATAACGTCCGATTGACCTCAAATGTTGCACACAAGTCATATTTAACATTACAGACCTGCTCCAACTTCCGGAATCGTATTCCGACCCCGATATCAAAATTTCCACTTCCGGTCGGACTCCTCAAAAACCTTCAAATTTCTATCTTTAGCCAGATGACTTCAAAATGACCTACAGACATCCAAATTCACTTCCGGTCGCGCTTCCCACTCCAGAATTACCATACAGAGCTATTCCCAGACTTGGAATCCCGAACGGACATCAACATCACCGAAATGCACTTCAAGCCAATCTTAGGAAATTTCTTCCAAAATGCTGACTTCCACAATATGCATCGAAACGCTCCCGGGTTATCCAAAACTCGATACGGACATACGCCCAAGTCTGAAATCATCATACAAACCTGCAGGAACCTTCAAATCCTGATTCGGAGGTCGTTTACTCAAAATTCCAATCTTAGTTGATTCTTCCAACTTAAGGCTTTTGAAATGAGAATTCTCTTTCCAAATCAACTCTAAACTTCCCGAAATTCAATTCTGACAACACCTACAAGTCATAATACCTGAAATGGAGTTGTTCACGACTTCAAACCGCTAAACGACACGCTAGAGCTCAAAACGACCGGTCGGGTCGTTACATTCTCCCCATCTTAAACCGACGTTCGTCCTCACACTTGTCAAGAACTGCTCTGGAGTTATCTGAAATCACTGCTTAACACCTCGAGCACCTGCCCGCGCTACCACAACCCAGCTGAGTACATTAACTTAATCAAACCTGAAGGTCCTTCTTTTATCCATATAATAAGCTCTGAATTCATTCAAACACCTGGAATTTCTCTGCCAGGCCTAGTTCCAATATAAACACCGCATCAACTACCACATGACATACCATAACATGACTACATGCCTTTGTTGAATCAGCACCATGCACCGCATAACTCATCATCTGACCACAATGGCACTCCCCGAACCTTAATAGCCAAAATCTCACGAATCTGGTGCTCCCGATGCACCTCATAACAAATATACATACATCCTGCTATAATGCTGGCGATACCACCACAACGGAGGAAATGTGCAGAAATTCATCCCCAACTACAGAGTTAACAAATCCTTGAATACCTCGTCTTGACTAGAATTATCACTTCATTATGAACCTGAATAATGGTATTTGTTCTTTGATATACACTTCACACAACCTTATTGCGCTGATCCCTGATCCGATAATCTCGTCTCACCCAGTATGAACTACTCAGACAACAAATCACCCCAAACATAACAAACAGCCTCACATGATACCACATCACGCCAGTAGGCCATAACTCGAACATGATAAATAAGAAATAACTCAGTAAGGGACTATTCAACTCACGCAACTAGTATGAACTTTTCTCAGAAAATAGGAAGTAAAACATAAGAAAATTAAATATATATTAACCCTTCTCATCATCACACTGTTGCGGTCTGAAACCCGATCCAAATACATAACCGTGGCGACATGCCACCCGATTCACACAAAAAATTTACATAAGAAGATAGATATACAGAGCTGAATCGCTCACTATTACACAAATTACTGAATATCGATCATAAGCACGCTAAGTGCATAATACCATCATGGGGAGACTGATAAGGCCGCTTGCTACAAAACTGAATCACAACTGAGGTGCGATATATATTTATATATACACTCTGGTTATCAAGAGTTATCCTGCTCCCATAACATCCCCACTACGCGGGATCTCAACACATAGGAAATTATCAAGTCGTTTCACAACTCACATGGCACAGTCATAAGATCACCTGAATTTGACGAAGGCGGAGCAACATCTATTGTTCTAATACCTCTCCATGAAAAGTGCTTTTACTGAAATACACATACCTGGCTCATACGGAGCCCATAATCATATTTAAATCCATCCACAAACATCGAGTCTACCTTGCTCGCACCAAACTAAGCTAATAGCTCTACTTGGGTCCACATTAACCCACTTTCTCTCATAATATGCAAGAACAACCATCAAAGTCGGGACAAACACCCCACAATCCACAACCAAATGAACTGAACGCCTCTCAGGCATAACTTCTCAAATACACAACATTGCACTTATTTATACTTAGTCCAAATCTTCAATCCATCAAGTGACTACATGTCACACTCATACAATCTTTTCGCGGTCATGCTTCCACGACCTTCCACACAAGGCAACAAGACACATCAAGAACCCATGACCAGGGTACAAAGCCTCTTCCACCGAATATCAATCTTAGGCGACACTAAAGATAACACCAGCTTTCTCTGAACTTTCAAATCACTCCTTCTTTCTCTTCCAAGCTCATGACATCCTTATCAACACCGAATTGCAATCTCGATTCTCATTCCCAGTTACTTACTGCTTACCGCACCTAACATGCCAATATGAGGTTGTGCAAGAATTCCATCACAACTTCTGAACCACCAATAGGGTGAACACTTCATCATCTAGAAACCTTTTACTTAACACAATTCAGGAGTACCATCTCAACACACGAGTGAATTCCCACAATCACCCAACATGTAAACCCTTAAGTAGTAGCCTATACCACCATAACCCTTCTGGGATCCGCCTACACCTGGCAGGCCATAGCACTCAAATGCTCCCACATGAAATCCATCACGACGGCCGACAAGCCCCGCACACACCGGCACAAACCACATGCATAACTTAATCACACCGAAGGAACTGATCACTGCTGTAAATGTGCCATTTCAACCATGGATAATCAATCTATCTTCTTTTAATCATCTTCCATTGCTTCAGGATTAATAGCGACTTCCTTCAACTCAAAACAAGCTCAACCCTCACTCATCCCGAGTGACCTTGATTCACGTGAATATGCTGCCTAAATCCTGCAACCCGCCTCATACCATTTTGATCATCTTTCTACAATCCGGAGCTTATTTATCGTACTCCTCCAATACTATCATGTATGTTGAATCACACCATAGAACATTCCAACCATTCTCCTTTTTCTCAGAAATTACTCTGCAAAAGCTCGATTCTCGATCACACTGCTTCCTAAAACCCTTAAAACGCCGCATTATTAACTGTTGAACTCACTAGGACTGCTATTGAGAGTCACCCACTCTGGCTGGCAGCGCATACAATCAACTCCAAGGCTCTTCTAGCACATGAACTCCCTTTCCCTTAGCTGTAATAACTTGCCAACACGCCGACAATCCGTAACCCTATGAGAAGACAACCCAACTGCAGATGGTGGGACTCCCTCACTTAGCCCGAAGCTACTCATTGCACCACTCTAGACCCTGCCGAGATCCTTTCTCCTTTGATAACATGATCTTTCTGAACCAATCCGTCCAAATTCTTCCATGTTCTCTTGCTAGTACTCCCTAAATACTCAAACTATATAGCATCATTCACACATTCCACCTCCTACTGAATAGCCACTAGAACCCCTCACCGAGACTTGCCAACCATGCCACCGCCAACCTATTCACAGGAGATAACCCACCTGTGGAAGTCACCCGCGGACACCTCCCAACGACACCGAAATGCACGCTCTCTGCGGCTTCAATACCCCATCCTATGCCATGCTTCATTTACCAACTTTACTAGTTCGCCGGTCCTCATGGACATCCATTAAATGAGCGACAATATCTTCAAATTCCAAGCTATGTTGCTGCTCCCCCACTTTGCGGCTGCTCGAGTTCCGCTTCTAACACCAGGCCTCCTAGAAATGGAACCACCGCCTAGCCTCACTTCAGGACCATTCTCTGTAGCTCTCAAACCATCAGATCACCACGACCTCAAGCTCTCCAAAGATCATCTTTCTCTAGATGCCTTCATTATCAACACTTATCCGGTACTGAACCACCACACCTCGCGGTCTCTGCCAACCGCATTCTTCAATACTCCTTCTCAATACTATGACCCCACGCAACTGAAGAAACCATAGCTCCGACAAACTTAACACATACCATTCGATCTATGATGACAACTTCACGTCACAGGTGCATATCCCACCTTACTTGAAGACACCTAGTCTTCTACTTAATCAACCCCAACCGGACCATTCATAATCCAAATGCCTTCCCCCTGCCAGAACTAAAATACCGAAATCTCAAAATCACACTCTTAGAAGACCTACCCTCAAACTATTCATCACCCCCAACATATGGGTAAGCATTCTATCATCATATCGACATCGCGCGACAACCAATCGCAAGCATCATCACTACCTGAGCATAGCCTTAACGCTCTCAGAAACACAACTACTGAGCCATCATAATAATCATCTATGTGCACTGCTGAGGGTCGAACGACCCGAACCATAATATTCCTTTCAATCTTGCCGTGGCGTACGGGCCGCTCCCATGAGAGTGGGGGAAATAACACTCCACTCGCGGAATGTAAATTGCGGAGCGATCACATGCAGACATGCACAATCAACAATCCACCCCGAATACGCCAGGAACAAAAATATTCAAGTAAATGACCGATTTCCCTTTTATAAACCGAAAAATAGTATTTAAATCCTTTTTCGAAATTCACTTGCCAAGTTTTTATAATGTATAATAATACAACCTTATCCGGAAATACAATTTCCCACGAAGGAAATCAATTCTCTTTTTAGATGCTTAAGAAAATAATCTCTAATCTTCTTTAGTCATTCAATTACAATTTCAAATATATTTTCAGTCTAATATTACAGACAAGATCACAGGTATAACAGGTAAAAGGCATGCTAGTGGGTCCTAGGCTACCCGGACATGGCATAATAGTAGCTACGCACGGACTCCCGTCACCTCGTGCGTATGTAGCCCCTGCAGATAGTCACACATACTTAATTAGTTCACCTAGGGGGACGATTCCCCCTCACAAAGTTAGAAAGGAGACTTACCTCACTTCGAAATTCCAATACCGACTTCCAAGCCCTTCTGACGACTCCAACGGACGCACATCGCGCCAAAACTATCCAAACAACGACAAACCAATGAGAATATATTCTAATACTTGCAACAATTCCAAATTATATAATTCCCCAACTCCGCTCTGTGAACTGACCAAAATACCATCGGGCCCATGTGCCCGGAATCCAAAAATTTCTCGAAGATATATTCTACCCATAGCGTTAATAACTCAAATATAAAATTTACTCAAATATTCATGCTCAATTCGTGGCTAAAACTCCAAATTACCATTTTCTAGGTTTCTTTAAGATTTTCCAAATTTCCAATCAATTCCCATGCCTAATCCATGTATATAATCTTGTATATAACTTAAAAACGGGAGGAATTTACTTACCTTGATATGTATGATGATAATCCTCCTTCAAGCCTCCCAAAATTGCCATGCCATGATGAAACATAGTGAGGAAATGGCCATAATTCACAGTTATAACATTCTGCCCAGACGACCCCTTCTGCGATCACACTCCCCTTCACGCGATCGCATAGGCCAATCTCAAAAAGCCCCCAAAATTCCACTGTGCGATTGCACACAAGACCCTGCGATCGCATAGGGCAACCCATCAGCCTTCATAAATCCTTCTTTGCGATCGTAAACACCTACACGCGATCGCATAAGCAAATTCCCAGGCCTCCAATTCTTCCCCTATGTGATCGCATACACTGCCACGCGATCGCACATGCCAAATCCAAACAGCCTCCAATTCTTCCCCTATGTGATCGCATACACTGCCACGCGATCGCACATGCCAAATACAAGCAGCCTTCAAATCCTTCTATGTGATCGCACACCCACTCACGCGATCACATAGAGTAAATACCTGTTGCACACACACCAGAAAACCAGCAACACTCTCAAGGTATACGATCAACCAAACACGCCCGAGGACCCCGAGACCTTAACCAAAACTACCAACTAGTCCCAATACCTCATTTGATCTTAGTCGAGCCTCAAAATCACATCAAACAACACCGAAATCACGAATCACACTAAAATTCAAACTTTATGAACTTAGAAATTCCAACTTCAACATCCGGCGCCGAAACCTATCAAATCACGTCCGATTGGCCTCTAATTTTGCACACAAGTCATATTTGACATTACGGACCTGCTCCAACTTCCGAAATTGCATTCCGACCCTGATATCAAAATTTCTACTTCCGGTCGGACTCCTAAAAAACCTTCAAATGTTTATCCAAATGACTTCAAAATGACCTACGGACATCCAAATTCACTTTCGATCGCACTCCCCACTCCAGAATCACCATACGGAGCTATTCCCAGACTCGGAATCCCAAACGGACATCAACATCACTGAAATGCACTTCAAGCCAAACACAGGAAATTTCTTCAAAAATGCTGACTTCTATAATATGCATCGAAACGCTCCTGGGTTATCCAAAACCCGATCCGGACATATGCCCAAGTTCGAAATCATCATACGAACCTGCAGGAACCTTCAAATCCTGATTCAGAGGCCGTTTACTCAAAATTCCAATCTTAGTTGATTCATCCAACTTGAGGCTTCTAAAATGAGAATTCTCTTTTCAAATCAACTCTAAACTTTCCGAAATTCAATTCCGACAACACCTACAAGTCATAATACCTGAAATGAAGATGCTCACGACTTCAAACCGCTGAACGACGTGTTAGAGCTCAGAATGACCGGTCGGGTCGTTACACAAGACTACCTGAATAATAGCATAATTAGTATCTACGTGTGGACTCTCGTCACCTCGTGCATACGCAACCCCCAAAAATAGGAGCACATATTATTAATTCACCTATGGGGTTAATTCCGTCTTACAAGGTTAGAAAAGAGACTTACCTCGTCTCAAAGCATACTTCCCGGTCCAAGATTGTGCTCAAACCCTCAATTCAGTGCCAAACGACTCAAAACTAGTCAAATATTATAAAAAATGATCAATACATGTTCAAAAGTTCATATCCTAACTATTAAAGTGATTTCCCAAGCCTATTTGAAGAATCCCTAAATTTGACCTCCAAGTCCTCGTGCCGAATTTAAGAAATTTTATGAAGAAAGATGTTACACATAACCTCATGAACTCAAATATATGATTTTTATTAAATCCCATAATCAATTTTGTGGTTAAACCCCATTTTTATCAAAACCTAGGATTTCCTTTTAACCCATAAATTCCACAAGTTTACCTGTTAAAATCTACCCATAATCTATGTATTAAACTCACATTAGGTCGAAATTACTTACCCTCGATGGCTAGGTTGAAATCCCCCTTTATGAAGTCGCCCAAGTGTGTGAAAAATGGGAGGAAAGAGTTTAAGTCGCATATTTAAACCAAAGATTCTGCCCAGCTAAATTCCCCTTCTTCGCGAACGCGGAAGAAGCCTCGTGTTCGTGAAGGCCTAAGCTGCCTGGGCATTTGAACACGACGCTCTAATGCAAACACGAAGAGAAAAGTGAACTGGCCCTCCCCCATTTCATCTCCTCTATGTGAACGCGAAGGGGGCTTCACGAACATGTAGGGTAAGGCTTATAAGGGTTCGCGAATGTGAGAGCCTGAACGAGAACGCGAAGGGTAGTTGCCCACTTCCCTCAAATCCTTCTTCATGAACACGATGGCCCTCCTATGTCCGCAAAGAAGGAAACCAGAACTAGAAAATCTAGTTTCTCCTAAACTTAGCTACGGGCGGTCCGAAACTCAGCCGAGCCTCTCGGGACCCCTTCCAAATACACCAACAAGTCTATAAACATAATACGAACCTGCTCAAACTCTCGAAACGCGTACAACAACAAGAAATAAAGAATCACACCCAAAAACCAAATTGAATCAAAATATGAACTTCAAGTTTCAAAATTGCTCTGAACGCGCCGAATCATATTTAAACTACTCGGAATGACACCAAATTTTGCGCGCAAGTCTTAAATCACCATAAGAAACTATTCCCGGTCTTGGAATCCAATTTGTACCTCGATATCACCAAAAACTACTCCAAACCAAATTTAAAGAACTTCAAAAACCTTCAAAGAGTCAACATTCACTATTAGGCGTCGAATCGCTCCCGTGTCATCCAAAACCCGATCCGAACATATGCCCAAGTCCGAAATCACCATTCAAACCTATTGGAATCTTCAAATCCCGATTTTGAGGTCGTTAACTAAAAATGTTGACCAAAGTCAAACTTAGCCTTTTAAGGCCAACTTATGGGACCAAGTGTTCAGATTCCAACTCTAACCCTTTCAAATCCCAAACTAACCATCCCCTCAAGTCATAAAATAGTAAAAGAACATACGAGGAGTCTTATTTAGGGGAATGGGGTTCTAAAAAAGCAAAACAACCGATTGGGTCTTTACACCTTTGATCATATAAAACTTGGTCTCTTGGATGGTCCCGACTGCTTTCACTAGCAACATTATTTCCCCCTTAGTAGTTTCATAAGCCATGTTAAATCAGTTTTGTACTCAGTCCGCGAGCACGATTTGGTCCTGCAGGCCGAGTTGTTCTACGACCTTTGATCGAATGATGTTGGCCGAACTACCTTGTTCAATTAGCACACGTTTAACTCAAGTTTTATTCATGTTTACAGATATTACTAGTGCGTCATTATGGGGATTCATGATTCCTTCTGCTTCCTCGTTGTTGAACGACAAAGTTCCTTCTAGTACGTAGTCCCGAGTTCGTTTCTCCCCCAAGATCGATACATTGGTGCGTTTTAACATCGGCCATTGGGGAACATCGACCCCTCCGATAATCATATGAATAACATGTTGAGGTTCTTCTTACTCATTTTATTTATTGGAATCCCTATTTTTTAAATGATTCTTGGCTCGATCTTTCAAAAACTCCCGAACGTTCCTGTCGTTGAATAACTGGGCTACTTCTTCTCTCAACTGTCGACAATCTTACATTATATGGCCATGAGTGCCATGATATTTGTACATTTGGTTGGGATTTACAGGGACTGGATCAGTCTGCAACATTCACGGCCATTTGGTATTTTTGATGCGTCTGATAGCCGATACGATGGCGGATGCCTCAACTTTAAAGTTATATTCTGATAATCGTGGTGCTTCCTTAGGTCCGATAGGCCTGTCGAAGACATTCTTTCTCATGAGACCTCGAGAGATCTAGCCTCTGTCATTCCTCCTTTAATTTTATACGGGATTTTACCCAGATTCACTGCTCCTATTGTCTCCATTATACGGTTGGTACCGATCCCTGTTCAACCCTGGTTCTCGATCATATTCCCTCTTGATTCTATCAACGGGACTGATAGGATAAACGGATCTGGAAGGAGCCCCAAGCTTGTCATCTTCGACCCTGATCTTTGATTGATACTGATTATGCACATCGGCCCAAGTAATAGCCGGGTATTCTATCAAATTCTGCTTCAACAGCTGCGAAGCAACTAAGCTTCATACATTGAGTCCTTGGGTGAAGGCTTGAACAACCCAATCATAGGCGACTAGTGGCAGATCCATTCGTTCTATTAGGTATCGAGCCACGAAATCTCTAAGGATTTCGTTGTCCTTCTTCTTTGCTTTGATAAGGTCCGAATTCCTAGTTTCGACCTTGATGGACCAGCGTGCGCCTTTACAAAAGAATCTGCAAGCATATCAAATGAATCAATAGAATTAGGTGGTAAATTGTGATACCATATCATAGCTCCCTTTGACAGGGTGTCCCCAAATTTCTTTAGCAAGACAGATTCGATCTCGTCATCCTCTAGATCATTCCCTTTAATAGCACATATGTAAGGAGTGAAAATCTCATTTGGGTCGGTTATTCCATTGTATTTAGGAATCTCGGGCATGAGGAACTTCTTGGGAATTGGTTTGGGAGCCGCACTCGGGGGGAAGGGTTTTTGCACGAACTTAATGGAATCCAGTCCCTTCAATATTGGTGGTGCCCTCGGGATTTGATCGACCCTAGAGTTGTAAGTTTCCACTTTCTTGTTGTTTGCCTCAATCTTCTTTTCCCTCGACTCAAATCTTTTTCTTAGTTCTTCGAGCATCTTCATAATTGCAGGATCGGCCCCCAATTCACTCACGTTCGATTTCCTTGAAACTGATTCGACCTTGTGGATTACTTCCTGGGACGGCTCGTGCTCGATCCTGCTTGGTGGGTGATTTTGGTTTTGGAGCTGGGCTATCGCTGCTTGTTGAGCCTGCAACATTTTGAAGATCACCCGAAGGCTGATCCTGCCCTCATCATCGCTATTTGTGCTTTGAGCGGCTGATCGAACATCCCTACAGATGTTCCCCTCGGGATCGATGACCAAATTTGTGATGGCTACATGCGAGTTGGCGTCAATTTGATCTACATCAAGAACTCCATTGAGTCCAACTGGAGGTATATCATTCCTTGGTGCTATGTTATCACTTTCGTCGTGGTGACCGAAATCATTATCCTCGTGCGCGGGTGCTGAATGAGAGTTCGACATTTTGATCCTAGAATCAAAGATTCTCAAAATAACAAGTGTAAAATAATGTGCGTTCTGAAAGTTTGTACCATGTAATCATTATTATCCTTAACCACACAGTGGGCTCCAAACTGTTTACCCTTCAAATCGGATAACAATTGAATTTATACGCGGTTTAAGTGATATCTAGTTGATACAAATTAAGAAAATAGTTTGATATTGAAACTCGCAATAAAAGAATAAATGCAAACAACACAAATTGAACAGCCTTGGCCCTCGAGTTCGATCACCCTCGAACCAAGCGGTGTCTCTACAGATTTATGAACAGAATAACAAGATGATAAAAGCTAAAAATAAAAGTATATTTCTTTATGTTGCATAATGTGATGTGTTTTAATAATGATCAGACCCCTTTTATATAGTAGTGGAGTCCTACTCTCGATACAATTCTATATGAGGTAAAAACCTCATGATTTGCTAACTAATAGGCCTATCCTTGATACCGCATAGCTGTCGCATTCTTGCACCTCTATTTTGCGGAGGAGGTTATGCGACGCACTATGCGATCGCATAACAGGTATGCGGACCATATAGTGGTCGCATACCTGGGCAGTCCAATTTCTTTTTGGCCAATTTGAGGGCCATTTATGCGACAGGAATGCGGACCGCATAGCAGGAATGCAATCGCACTCTTGACCGCATTTTCGCTTCGGGACTTTTAAAATTCTAATTTTTATACCCGACCCCCAGTTCATTAAAACACCTACCCCCCTTCCATTTTAACGATTTTTTGAACAAAATAGAGAGAGGGAAGAGAGATTTCTTGAGAGAGAAGGCTCCATCTTCACCCAAAAATTGATTCTTCACTATCACTCGGGCCTGGGAGTTATTGAGTAATTATCATCTTCTTCACTCTAAGAGGTGAGTCCCCACCCCATTTCCTTTTAATTCTCAGGTTTTGGATAAAAAGGGTAGAACACATAAATTGATTCTTGGAGATAAAAGCCGATACCTTGCATGCATGTAAGTTAAACTCCCTAATCTAGTAAAGGGAAATGAGTTTGGGTAATTATTCAGAAAAGGGGGTTAGTAATCTAAGGGGTCACATAGCGTTCGATAAAATGCCTAAATGAGTTCGAGTTATGTTTATGGTTCCTAATTCTAAGTGAAATATGGTGCTAGATGGTCCGGTGATTAGTGATAAAAAAAATTAAAGGTAAATCCCGATTCAAGGTATGTATGGCTAACTTTAATCTTTGTAGACTCATCTTGTTGGTGTCCGAGCACACGGTATGAAATTCTTGCTTGAGCATATGTGAATTGATTGTCCCGCTGTGTTGAGGTGTAAGATTTCATTCTCTGATTTTCTTAGTCGATTACCATGCTAATTGTGATTGTGAAGGGTGATTCTTTGTGCCTATCCTATCATGTGTAAGGTTCGTTAAATGTTCGAATATGTCAATATGGTAGTATGTGCTACTAAATGAAAGAATGTTAACGTACCCTAATGTGGGAATGTATCTAATTGCTAAGGGCCGAGTGTGGCAGATGATGAAAAGAAATTATGGATTATTGTGCCTTGACTTCATATAGTTGTTGGTTGATATAAACTTAAGTTCTTGATGATGAAGATTCCTGTGATATAATTTTTGGTTACTATTGCTATCAAATATGATTGTACGGTGGGATCGGGTTACACGCCGCAACACGAAGTATAAGGGTGAAATGTGATTGTATGGTGGGATCGGGTTGCGCACCGCAACACGAAGTAATAAGGGTGGACAGGTAATAAGGGTGAAATATGAATGTACGGTGGGATCGGGTTGCGCACCGCAACAGATGAACAATTGAAATGAGTAACTGTGGAAATCTTCATTTGTGATTTTCTGTATATTTGTGTGGTACTTGTGTGGGTTCGTACATACCAGTACTATTCAAAGGTACTAACGTCCCTGTTGGCCCAAGAAAGGAAATAGTTTTGAATATTGACAAAGGAACTCCGAGATGAACCAGGTCCATCACACGTGACATAGACCAGCAGAGTTAAAGGCACATGAGATGCACATGCATGAGATAAATGTATTCTGGTAAAATTGAGATACCTTCTGATCGAAAAGATTGCAAAACCGAAATTGGAGAAGGACTCTTTATTCATAAGAACAAAATTTCAGATGAGGAAGGATTTAGGAGTTGAGTTTGACTAGAACTCTTCTGCCAAGGAAGAGTTGCTTTAGGATTCTAGTTAATTCCTTATCTACTAACTCCTATAAATTGTAGATTGTTCTTATTTTATATAGACGCACAAAAACAGAAATTTATCAAGAATTGAGAGCGAAATTCGTGAAGAAATTTTGCAAGCGGTTCGAGCCAAATTGGAGAGTGCGAATCTAGAGCTACTTGAACCAGCTAGAAGAACTAGTTCCATCTGTTGTCTTTTAGTCTAATTTATTTGTAGTAGGTGATTACAAATTGTACCTTTCAGCTTTATCTAGAAGCAATTGCAAATAGGTACTGAGTGTTCAAGTTATAGTTAACTTGATGTTTGTCGCAAATAGCTAGAGGCTAGTTTGCCACAAAAGGATTAGAGTTAATCCTTAGGTTTACAAAAGAGTTTATTTTGTAAATGTTGTTTGGCTCATTGTTGTAGTAAAGTGTTTGGAGAAAATCCTACTGAGTAGTAGGTCTTGGTTTTTCACTTTTTGAGCCAGGTGTTTTCCACGTAAAAATCTCTGTGTTTTTTACTTTTCTGCATTTATTATTTCGCAACAATACAAGTTGGAACACATAGAAGAACCAGGTCCTTCTATAACGACAANAATTGGTATCAGAGCGGGTTATCCTTGAAGAGGCTAACACCTTAGGAAAAGATCAAGATGAGTGCACTACCTGAAAAATGTAAAGAGAAATCCACCACTAGGCCACCACTATTCGATGATCACTTGCAGATGATTGATGGATGTTTCAAATGTGGTAAAAAGAACCACATGATCAAGAACTGTCCTATGTGGAAGTCGAGTGGAAAAAGGAGAAATCTGAAAGAAGGAACAGAAAGAAGGAACAAGTTCATGACAAGAAGAACTACAACAAAAGGTCATCCAAAGCAATGGTTGTTGAACGATCTCTTATAGCAGTTCAGGAATCTGAAGATGAACCTGATGAAGAATCCGAGATAAGTTTTCTGGACCTTAAGGATAAAATTAAACTCCTTTCTAAATATAGACTATTTGAATTGTTGCTAATTTTAATTGATGAATCTAAGAATATAAGTTCTGAAAAAGAAAAACTGTCAAAAGAGTGTAACTTTTTAATAGCAAAATGCAAAAACCTGGAAATAAATACTGATAAAACTGAAAAGGAAAATACTACATTGAAGAACCAGGTTCATGCACTTGATACAACTGTCTTAGAACTTAGATCTGAAAATCTAAAATTGAAGTTAGGAACACGTAAAGAAATATCTAGTGACACACAACTCTCATTAGAAAAGGATCTAGGAAAGGTAAAATATGAGCTTTATAAAAAGGATGAACTGGTAAGAACCCTGACGAAAGAATTGACTAAGGTTAAGCATGATCTAGACAGAACTTGTAAATGGAACAGGTCCTCTTATGCACTTTCATGGCTACAAAAACATCATAGTAGCAACAGAAGAGGACTTGGCTTTGGGAACTCTACACCTAAGTGGGATCCTAAAGTCAAGTACCTCACACTCCCTGAGAACAAGATTTGCACACACTGTGGTAATACTAGTCACTATAAAAGTGAATGCACTACAAAAGAGAAGGCAAGTCAGAAGAACAAAAATTTTCTTTTAAGGAAAAATAGGCTGCCAAGTTGGGCTAAAAAGAATGTGATTTATCCTTTTGCCTATAGAAAGGGACCCAAACTAGTTTGGGTTCCTAATACTAATCCCTTATTTCCTTTTGCAGGTTCAAGTGAAGGGGAGCAACCAAATATGGTACATGGATAGTGGTTGCTCAAAGCACATGACAAGAAGCAAGGACCAATTCCTTTCACTTGAGAACCTCAAAAGAGGTAATGTCTCCTTTGGAAATCGGAAGAAAGGTGAGATCATTGGGTTGATAAGGGAAAAGATGATGAATAGATTGGAATAACAAGAAACTCAAATGATGAAGTCACAGTCCATCCTGAAGCAGCATCACATGATGGAGCAGGTGATGGAACAGGTCCTTCCACCCAGGGCAACGTGACAGGGGGAACTGACTAGAGAGGAACCGATCCTCAAGCCTCGAGGGAACCTTCCATGAACCTATTACTCAGTAACAAAACCAGGAAGGAACATCCAAAGAAATTGACACTCCTATTGCAATATCCACGAAATTGGATATGGATGAACCCGTTTCATCTGTTGATCAGAAGATGTATAGGGGAATGATTAGCTCTTTGTTATATCTCACTGCTACCAGACCTGACATTGTTTTCAGTGTAGGTCTTTGTGTTGGATTCCAGAAAAATCCAAAAGAGTCTCACTTGACTGCTGTCAAGAGGATCTTGAGATACCTAAAAGGCACCACTGACCTTTGTCTATGGTATCCATAAGGTAGTAATTTCAACTTAGTGGGATATGATGATGCTGATTATGCAACTTTTCTTGTGGATAGAAAGAGCACCTCAGGTATGACACAATTTCTTGGCTCATGTCTTGTGTCTTGGGCTACCAAAAAGGTAAAATTATGAGGGCTTATCTACTGCTGAAACTGAGTGTATTGTTGCTGCCTCATGTTGTGCTAAATGTTGTGGATCAAACAACAATTAATTGATTGTGGGGTTGATGTAGGTTGTATCCCTAACTTTTGTGAAAACACTAATGCAATTAGTATGACCAAGAACTCGGTTCGTCACAAAAGAACTAAGCACATAGATGTTAGACATCATTTTTAACAGATAATTATGAGAAGGGATTGATCACTATTAAGTTTTATGCTACTGATAGACAGATTGTTGATATCTTTACAAAAGCCCTTAGTAGAGAGCATTTTGAAAGGAACAGGTTACTATTAGGGATGATTAAGATCACCTGATTGAACCAGTTCAGAATGTACATGAAAAAAGGGAAAAAAAGAAGGAAAAATGAAAAAAAATTTGGCTAGAAAATCAGGAATTTGTGTAAATAATCAGATTACCAATTGCTCAGTATCATACTGTAAAAAGTATACTCTTATGCCATGTTTTGATATGACTGATTGGTCAGTAATGAAATTTTTCCTATCTCTGCAAATTGAGGCTTGATCAAGACGATTCTGAAATTATGAACCTGGTTCATCGTGTTGATTCATCTGAAAGGCGAGGTATGTGTTCTACACTCTGCACACTTTGAAATACCAATAATTAAATTGTGAGAAGAACTCTACCCAAACTCAAAATCTTCAAAAGCCTATCCAATTGACTTTGAACTAGTTCCGTTTCAACAAGAATCTCCACCAAATTAAAATACCTAGATTCTAGGGAAGCCTTAACCGTATATTCAAAACTAAAATTTCATTCAAGCCATCCCCTCCCTTACAGAACCATTCCCAAATTTCTGATGATTCTTTCAAGTCGGCGAGTGAGGGGGAAGAAACTGGGTCTTTCGATTCTGAACAGGTAACTTCTGTACCATAACCTTCTACTGAGGTCATTCTGAGGTCGCTGAAAAATTAGAAAATAGGTTCATACTGGTTGGGTCTATGGTATATATGGAAATTCCTGAGACAAGAAAGAGAGGAGGTAAAAATAAAATAGAAAAGAAAAGGAGAGTGAGGGAGTACAGAGTAATGAGAAGGGGAAAAGGGAAGGAAGTGGTTGATTCTTCACCCACATCTGAATCTGTTAGAATGACTATTTGTGGAGCTGATCCAGAGAAGGAGGAAGAAAGTAGCAAGAACGCAGAGGGAAGTGAATCAGGAGAAGCCGCTGAAGGGTTAGTAAATCTAGTAAAGCACACAGTTGAACCTGGTTCATCTAGTGAGGAAAACCTGGCGGGTCTACTGAAAATGTTAGGCGATGATTACAATCCAAAGAAGAAAAGAACTCCTAAAGCTCAAACATCTGGAACATCAAGAGAAAGTAATAAAAGAAAAGCTGCTCCTTTTGAGACTTCTAATATTTCTCTTCCAAGAGGAAGAACTTCAAGGAGCAAGGTAAAGCAAAGTGAGGACGAGTTAAAGAGAGATTTAGAGGAGAGTAAGAAGAAAAGAGTGGAAAAAGGAAAAGAAAAGGTTGTTGAGCCTATTGAGGCTGTTGAACTGGATAAGATGGACCTGGTCCATCAAAGTGAAAAAGTGGCAGAGGTAGAGGTTCAGACCCCTAAGCTCAAGAAAGCCAAGACTTCCTCAAAGAAGTCTTCATTTGTTTCTAAGCCTGCTGAACCATCCATCTTGGCTACACGAACCAGGTCTGCAGTTCTTCCAAGCCTTAATTTCCTAGCCTGCCTAGAACTTTCAGTGACCCAGATTCAGAATTTTTTGTTTGTTGCTCATGTTTTAATTGTTTTTGTTTCATTTGTGGATTGTGGAAGAATCATATTCTCTCTATCAATAAAATCTTATGCTTTTTGCGCTGATTCAGTATCTCTATTTTTTGATAGTTTGAATTCTTAGTTGATTATTGATGATTAATCCGTGATTGCATAAGCAGGTGCCCAAGTGGCCATGAGTGGTGTTAAAAATCTGGGATTCACACAATTCTTTTTTTGCAACTTTTTGATGATGCCAAAAAGGGGAAGATATGATATTTATAACCTAATGAACCTGGCTCTTTATGATAAATGCTTAATACTCTAATATGTGTCACTGTTGGACTAAGATGCAACATGCCTGAAGCACAAAGTTTTTCATCATCAAAAAGGGGGAATTTGTTGGCCCAAGAAAGGAAATAGTTTTGAAGATTGACAAAGGAACTCCGAGATGAACCAGGTCCATCACAGGTGACATAGACCAGCAGAGTTAAAGGCACAAGAGATGCACATGCATGACATAAATGTATTCTGGTAAAATTGAGATATCTTCTGATCGAAAAGATTGTAAAAACAAAATTGGAGAAGGACTCCTTATTCAACAAGAACATAATTTAAAATAAGGAAGCATTTAGGAGTTCAGTTTGACTAGAACTCTTCTACCAAGGAAGAATTCCTTTAGGATTCTAGTTAATTCCTTATCTACTAACTCCTATAAATTGCAGATTGTTCTTATTGTATATAGACACAATAAAACAAAAATTTATCAAGAATTGAGAGCAAAATTCGTGAAGAAATTTTGCAAGCAGTTCGCGCCAAATTGGAGAGTGCGAATCTGGAGCTACTTGAACCAGCTAGAAGAACCAGTTCCATCTGTTGTCTTTTAGTCTAGTTTATTTGTAGTAGGTGAATACAAATTGTACCTTTTGCCAGGGGGCGCTACATATTTTATATGGATGTAGGTGGTTCCACATCAGGTAGCTCAGACCGCCGATAGTGGTGCCTTCTTTCCATTCCTTTAGCAGATCCGATGAGCCCCATTTCCTCTCGGGGCCGTGTGTAGCCTATATCATCTCTTTTGTATATGTTATGTCTTCTAAGGTATAGCGAGACCTTCTTGCCGGCAAGTATTGCGTAAACTCTTAGTACTCTTAGAGGCTCCGTAGACATGATGTGGGTTGTACATATATGTATTTTGGGCAGTAATTGTGTTTACTAGTAATCGTGGTCCGAATCGAAAATTATTGTATGTTTTGTGATTACCAAATGTTGAAAGGATAAAGGATGAAATGAACTCAAATGGTAAATTCATGCTTAAACTCTAAACTACTAATTCATGTTGAATGATGTATATTGTAAACATGGGGTAACGCATTGGGCAGGAAAGGCAATCCAGGTCCGCTTGACCGGGATTATCCGGTTGGGCGCCAGTCCCGTTCCTCGGTTTTGGGGCGTGACATCTGGTATACGGCTTGGGAAATTTCCCTCTATCTCGCATGATCTCGATTTTGTTCGGTCCTGGAGTCTCGAACTTAATGTTACAACCTTTCACCTCGGTTCGATATAATTCGAGGTCGAACCTTAACCTATTATATTTCAGTCTCGATTAGTCACACTAGGGATGGCTCAGATTCTGACCGTATTAATTATATTTAAGATTACTTTTTATTCTAAAAGAATTTCTTAAAAAGATATTCATCAAGTTAACTATCAAAAGAATTCAGCGTTAGATAGGGAAAACTGGTCAAACTAATTTTCGTTTCGTATTAATGATAAATTAATTAAAATAATTATTACAATAAAATCAAAATAAGTGAGTGAAGCATAATATCAGAAATAGTAAGAGAAATCAATGTTATAAAGCCAAACATGCGGGGAGGTTTTGAAATTATCCCAAATATTTAAGGATGGACGATACAAGAAACCCTCTACTAGCTTTAAAGTCTGCTTGTCCAAACTTCTAAAATCAACTTATTTTGAAAAGTATTTTTCTCAAAAGTGCTTTTCAAAAATACTTTTGGTGATAAGTGTAATGAGCCGGCCGGTCGTTTCGAGAGTTGTAGCCTCATTTTCTCATTTTTTCTTCTTTTGTGTTCTACAGATGTTGTATGTCTTACCGGGTTGGTTGGTATGGGTCCGGAGTGATGTCAGAGTGAATTGAGACACTTAGTCTCTAAATTGGAAGCTTAAGTTGGAAAAGTCGACTGGATGTCGACTTATGTGTAAAAGGCCTCAGATTGGAATTTTGATGGTTTCGTTAGCTCCGTTAGGTGATTTTGGACTTAGGAGCACATTCGGAATGTGATTTGGAGGTCCGTAGTAGAATTGTCTAGAATTGGCGAAAGTTGGAATTTTGGCTAATTTGACCAGCAGTGGAAATTTTGATATCGGGGTCAGATTCAATTTCCGGGAATTTGAGTAGGTTTGTGGTGTCATTTATGACTTGTGTGCAAAATTTGAGGTCAATTGGATGTGGTTTGATAGGTCTCAGCGTCATTTGTGGAATTTGGAAGTTTAGAAGTTCTTTAGGCTTGAATCCGGGTGTAATTTGTGTTTTCATGTTGTTTGGGTGATTTGAAGGTTTGACTAAGTTCTTATTGGGTTAAATGACTTGTTGGTATGTTTGGTTGAGGTCACGGGGCCCTCGGGTGGATTTCGCGAGGTTAACGGACTTGGTTTGGAATTTGTGAAGCAACTAAAGTGCTACTGCTATTGGTGTAGTCGCACCTGCGAAGTGCGCACCGCAGGTGCAAGCCCGCCGAAGCAAGGAAGGAAGCGCAAAAGTTGCCAAGGAAGAGTTGAGAAGAGGTCGCAGGTGCGAAGATTATATTATGCGACGCCTTCCTGAGATTCCTTGGAAGGGCGACGTAAGGCTAAGCAACTGATGTCAGTGCAGCTGTTGTCCTCCAACTGAGGTCCCCTCCGTTTTCTAGAAGAGATTGTCAGTGCCGTACGGTAAAACCGATGTCGAGAACAATTGAGAGAAGAGTAAAGAAAATTGAAAGAAAGCTTGATTGCATAAATGAAAGCTGTTACAAAAAGAGGGAATTGCGGTGTCCAGGGGGAGAGACACCCATATAGAGAATTTCTTGCTAGAAAGTTTTGATTGCTTGATCCCCCCTAATACTGCTTAAAAAAAACCAAAGCTACATGACTTGACCTAACTAAGCTAGAAAAACATAATGAAATTACATGGAATAAAACTACTATATATTTACAATGAAAAGGACTTAGTTTCCTACAAGGTAGAAACAGGTCCATTGTCAGCAACTTTGTCTTTGGCATCACGATTTGCGCACGCGGCATTGTCTGTGCGCACCGCTGTTGGCAGTTGCTTGCGGCTGGGCGCTAGCGAGGGATATCGGTGGGGCGACAGAGGCACATACGCGCTTGTCACTTGGCGCAGCCAAGACCACGGGGCCGTCCGTGGCACTAGGCATTTGGAGGCTTGCCAGGACGCCACAGGGCGCGTCCAAGGGGTTATGGGGCATGGCTGGAAAGACGCCCATGACATTCTACCCCACCTGAGTTGGCGACGTCCTTGGCGCCTTAGTTGCAAAATAATCTTCAATTAGGCTCTTATAGGCTTTGAGGTTTGTTCCCCTCTCCCAAGTATTCTCCTCTGTATCACACCCTTACCATTTCACCAAAAACTCTTGGTGTTCCTTCCTTCAGGCATGAATAACCCGATCGTCTAGAATAGTTTCGGCACGCCTTTTCCCGATTTTATTGGGGCCTCGAATACTGGGTATTGTGAGTTTGCTCGGTGAAGGATCCGCCGTGTCTTCCCGAAAAGGTTTCAGAAGACTGACATGGAAGACAGGATGGATTTTACACCAAGCTGGGGTATCCAACCGGTATGCAACTTTCCCAATGCCTCTTTCAATGGACAAAGGTCCAATATGTTTTTGCAATAGGCGAGGGTCATGGACCCCTGCAAACAAGTACCGCTTTGGGATTTTGACCATCACTTTGTCTCCTAATTGGTATTTAACAAAGCGACGATTCTGATCAGCATGCCTCTTCATCCGCTTTTAGGCTTTGACAAGATAGCTCTGTACTATCTCCAAATTTCGCTTCCATTCCTTTGAAAAGCTAGCAGCACGAGGATATTTGGACATATTTGGTGCATTCATGGTGTGTGGGAGTAGCGGTTGCTTCCCGGTAACAATTTCAAAAGCGCTTTTGTTTGTACTAGAGCTCTTTTGTGAATTGAAACACAGTTGAGCAGCATCCAGAAGCTTCACCTAATTCTTTTGAGATCCAGTAATAAAGTGGCGGAGATATTCCTCCAACATACCATTGAACCGCTTCATCTGGCCATCAGATTGCGGATGAAAGCTTGAGCTATGACTCAATTTTGACCGGAGGCACTTAAATAGTTGGGTCCAACAGTTTCTAGTGAAGCGTGAATCGTGATCACTAACGATGTCTTTTGGTAGGCCCCAATATTTGATGACATGGGAGAAAAAGAGTCGAGTTATATCTTTTTCTGATATATATTGAGGTGCTACAATAAAGCTGGCATACTTGGAAAATCTATCCACCACAACCAAGATAGTTGTGAGATCTCCGACCTTGGGCAATCCGGTGATGAAATCCAGAGACACACTTTCCTAAGGTCTCTTTGGAACAGCTAGTGGTTCCAATAGTCCCGTTTGTGTCAAGCGATTGGACTTGTCCTTCTGGAATAGACAAGTCCTCACATACTGAGCGACGTTGTCGGCCATTTGCGGCCAATAATATGCACGGAGAAGTAATGCCATGGTGTGTGCTTCGCCGGGATGGCCGACCCACAGAGTGTCATGACATTCCGCTAGAAGAGTTCTTCTCAGATCTCCTCCTTTAGGAACATATAGTCGGTTCCCATTTACCTTCAGGAAGCCATCCTCCAAGTAGAACTCGCGAGTTTTTCCCTGTCCTACTAGATCAACCAAATACCGTGCAGCAGGATCCCTGATGAGTAGATCCTGTATCTCGTCTTTTATAGTGGTAGCTACTTCACTCCCTCTTAGGGTGGCGAGTAGGCACGCTGACGCTAGATCTGCTCTCCGACTGAGCACATCAGTAACATGATTAGTCTTCCCACTTCGGTACTCCGAGTTGAAGTGAAATTCCTATAGGAGTTCCTTCCATCGGGCTTGTCGGTCATTCAGCTTTGGCTGGGTCATGAAATGACTAACATCTGTGTTGTCTGTCTTGACCACGAACGGGGATCCCAACAGATAATGCCTCCAAAGGCATAATCAATGAACGGCAGCCAGTAATTCTTTCTCATGGGCGGCATAGCGCAGCTCTGCATCCTTTAGCTTCCGGCTCTCGTATGCTACGGGATGCCCGTCTTGTAGCAAGACCCCGCCAAGAGCATAGTTGGAAGCATCCGTTTGTACCTCGAATGGCTTGGCCAAATTAGGAAGGGCCAAGACGGGGCTACTAAACATAGCCGCTTTTAATGCATTGAAGGCCTCCGCTTGTCTAGGACCCCAATCCCAATGCGTGACCTTCTTGAGGAGCTATGTCAATGGCACTGCGATAAGGGAGTAATTCTTCACAAATCGCCGATAGAAATTGCAAACGCCAAGGAATGCCCTCAAGGCGTGGATATCCTTGGGTGGCGGCCAATCTGTGATTGCTTGGATCTTTTGTTGGTCCATCTTGATCCGCCCTTCCTCAATGACATGTCCGAGGAAGTCGATCTGTTTTTGGGAAAAGGAGCACTTGGATAGCTTTGCGTATAGTTCATGCTCCCACAACCGGGTAGGACCTTCCGCAAATGCTCCAGGTGTTCTTCCAGTGTTTGTCTATAAACCACAATGTCATCCAAATAGACCACCACGAATTCATCAATATACTCTCGGAAGACTTGGTTCATCAGGGTGCAAAATGTAGCTGGAGCATTAGTCAAGCCGAACGGCATAACTAGGAAATTGAACGACCCATATCTTGTCACACAGGTCATCTTGTGCTCATCGCCCTCAGCAATCCGGACTTGCCAATACCCTGTCTTCAGGTCAATTTTCGTGAACACAGTTGCACTCCCCAATCTATCGAATAAGTCTTCCATGAGCGGAATAGGATACTTATTCTTCACAGTGATTTTATTTAAAGCCCGATAACCCACACAGAGTCATAGACTAGCATCATGTTTCTTTTAGAAAAGCAGAGGGGACCCATATGGGGACTTGGAGGGTACAATGATCCCTGTGTCTAGGATCTCCGTCAATTTTCTCTGAAGCTCGGTGAGTTTGGGTTGTGACATTCTATAAGGTGCCCGGGCAAGTGGCTTCGCACCCGGCACTAACTCAATCTCATGGTCCACAGTGCGCCTAAGCGGACGTCGCTTTGGCATCTCCTGTGGCATGACGTATTCAAATTCCAGTAGTATCTCCTTTATGGATGTAGGAATGGGAAGCGATGAGCGTTCTACCTCTTCAATGCATAGGGTAGCCAGGAACGTAGGTTCATGGCTTTTGACTCCCTTCTTCAGGTGCAAGGCCGAGATGTTCTTAGCGGCCATTTTCATGGGCATGCATGGGATATGCAGGGCTTGGCCCCATTTTCTCCCATAATCAGAAGCATGTCCGCATATGGTACGGGCATGGTGTTGGTTTGCCTCAAGAATTCCAGCCCAACTATCAACTCGAAGTCATCTATGATCACCATGCGCAAGTTGAACTTTCCTTTATAAGGATCCATCTTCACTGGTACTTTTTTGGCTATTCCACCCACTGGCTGAGGAGGTGAGTTGATAGCCTTGACATGAACTCTGCCCTTTCCTACAACTATGCCAAGGCGCTCCACCTGCATTGAGGCCAAGTAGTTGTGGGTAGCACCTGTATTTATCATCGCCCTAATAGGCTTGCCATTTACCTTTAGTTGAACGAACATCAAGGTCCTCTCTTGTTTAGGAGGAGTCCCTTTATTCATCTTCTTTTTCCCTTTCTTGGGGATTGGGCAGGGGTCCTTCTTCTTACGGATACCAGCACTGGTTCCTGCTAATGCCTCAGAAATAGAACCCACAATTGCATTGAAGGCACCGACTGGTTCGGTCTGCTCCGCATTGTCTTCATCATCATCCGCCCCATCATCATAAGCTTGATGGGCGTTCATCTATGCATGTGGGCATTCGTTATTCCAATGTGGCCCACTACAATGAAGGAATCCTGAGGGAGGCTTTCTCCCCTGATCATTGTTGTTTGACGCAGCACCGTTGCTGCCTAAGGAAGGAGCCTTAGCTTTGGGTGCACTCCGATCTCTCCCACCACTGCTAGGGACAACACTGTTAGACTGGCCTCCTTTGTATCACGCTCGGATAGGCGGTTGAGGCCTATCCCTTCGAGTTTCCACTTGATAGTCCCCAAGGCATTCCGCTGCTTGGATCGCCTTGGGTAGGGTATCTACCCGTTGTCTTTGTAGTTCCATGCGGGCATAAGGTTTCAACCTTTCCAGGAATGTGAAGAGCTTGTCTTTGTCCCCCATGTCACGAATGTTCAACATGAGCGCGGAGAATTCTCGCACGTAGTCCCGTACTGATCTGGTCTGTCGGAGCTCCCGTAGTTTTCTCCTAGCATTGTACTCAATATTTTGGGGGAAGAACTATAGGCGTATGGCTGCTTTCAGTTCTTCCCATGTCTCCAAAGCATCTTCACCGGCCCTGATGGCTTCGTACTTCACTCGCCACCAGAGCTTAGCATCACCCTGAAGATACATGGCAGCAGTTGCTACCTTCTTTGCTTCTTCTAGGCCTCCCACGGCATCGAAATACTGCTCGATGTCAAAGATGAAATTCTCCACTTCTTTAGCATTCTGAGCTCCACTGTATGGCTTTGGCTCAGGAATTTTCAGTTTTTGTGCCATGGGGGCGAGGTTCACAGCACCCTCCATTTGATTTCCACCTCCTCGAAGCAAGCCTTGTATAGCATTATTAACAACATTGAGTTGGCTTGTCAAGTTGTCTGTAGTTTGCTGCATGGCAGTCACCCTGTCTGCCTCTTGTGCCGTGTAGGTTAAATCCTCGGTACGCTCCTGTCGGAGGTCCTCGAATTTACCAAAAATTTTGGCTGCCTCAGTAGCTGCCGTTTGCCGGTCTCCTTCAGAGTCGCGACTGATGTTTTCTATGTCAACTTCGGCCTGGATCATTCTGCGGTCAAGGTCGTCCAACCTTTGCACTAGACTTGTTTGTAGTTCAGGCACCGTATTTACAATTGGTCGTAATACGTCAACCGTCTCTTCAAGGGCCGCAATGCGGTCACCATGATTCACCATGGTCAGAAATGGTGGCAATGGCAATGCATTCCCTCATCCGATGTCGAGCCTAGGTTCTGATACCAACTATTACACGGCGCCTTCCTGAGATTCCTTAGAAGGGCGACGTAAGGCTAAGCAACTGATGTCAGTGCATCTGTTGTCCGCCAACTGAGGTCCCCTCCGTATGCTAGATGAGATTGTCAATGCCGTACCGGAAAACCGATGTTGAGAACAATTGAGAGAATAGTAAAGAGAATTGAATGAAAGCTTGATTGCATAAATGAAAGTTGTTACAAAAAGAAGGCAACGCGGTGTAGAGGGGGACAGACACCAGTACAGAGAATTGCTTGCTAGAAAGTTTTGATTGCTTGATTCCCCCTAATAATGCTTAAAAAAAATTAAACCAAAGCTACATGACCTGACCTAACTAAGCTAGAGGAACATAATGAAATTACATGGAATAAAACTACTCTATATTTACAATGAAAAGGACTTAGTTTCCTACAGGGTAGAAAC
This sequence comes from Nicotiana paniculata, assembly GCA_005239505.1. Lineage (NCBI taxonomy): Eukaryota > Viridiplantae > Streptophyta > Magnoliopsida > Solanales > Solanaceae > Nicotiana > Nicotiana paniculata. The sequence goes on along the minus strand of ML339023.1, from coordinate 53,765 downwards.
ATGTCCGTTGTCAGCAACTTTATCTCTGGCATCATGATCTGCGCGTGCGTCATCCTCTGCGCGCGTGGCGCTATTGGCAGCTGCTTGCGGCTGGGCGCTAGCGAGGGATATTGATGAGGCGACAGAGGCACATGCGCGTTTGTCACTTGGCGCAGCAAAGACCATGAGGCTGTCTGTAGCGGTAGGCATTGGGAGGCTTGCCAGGACACCACGGGACGCGTCCAAGGGGTCATGGGGCATGGCTGGAAAGCCGTCCATGACATTGTCCCCCACCTGAGTTGGCGACGTCCTCGGTGCCTTACTTGCAAAATAATCTTCAATTAGGATCTTATAGGCTTTGAGGCTTGTTCCCCTCTCCCAAGTATTCTCCTCTGCATCACACCCTTGCCATTTCACCAAAAACTCTTGGTGGTCCTTCCTTGAGGCATGAATAACCCGATCATCCAGAATAGTTTTGGCACGCCTTTTCCCGGTTGAATTGGGGCCTCGAATACTGGGTATTGTGAGTTGGCTCGGTGAAGGATCCTTCGTGTCTTCCCGAAAAGGTTTCAGAAGACTGACATGGAAGACAGGATGGATTTTCCACCAAGCTGGGGTATCCACCCGGTATGCAACTTTCCCAATGCCTCTTTCAATGGACAAAGGTCCAATATATTTTTGCAATAGGCGAGGGTCATGGACCCCTGCAAACAAGTACTGCTTTGGGATTTTGACCATCACTTTGTCTCCTACTTGGTATTCAACAAAGCGACGATTCTGATCAGTATGCCTCTTCATCCGCTTTTGGTATTTGACAAGATAGCTCTGCACTATCTCCAAAGTTCGCTTCCATTCTTTTGAGAAGCTAGCAGCACGAGGAGATTTGGACATATTTGGTGCATTCACGGTGTGTGGGAGTAGAGGTTACTGCCCGGTAACAATTTCAAAAGCGTTTTGTTTGTACTGGAGCTCTTTTGTGAATTGAAACACAGTTGAGAAGCATCCAGAAGCTTCACCCAATTCTTTTGCGATCCAGTAACAAAGTGGCGGAGATATTCCTCCAACATACCATTGAGCCGCTCCATCTGGCCATCAGATTGCGGATGAAAGCTTGAGATATGACTCAATTTTTACCCGAGGCACTTGAGCTAGTGAAGAGTGGAGCAGAGGTCGCAGGTGCGAAGATTATCCCGCACCTGCGATGGTTGCAGAAGCGGGCAGGAGGGCGCAGATGCGAGTTTCATCCGCATGTGCAATGGTTTTCCTGCACCTATGATATGCACATATGTGGTCATGTGATCGCAAAAGCGGAGGTAGCTGGATAAGTGACTTTCGCAGGAGCGGGGATTTTACCACAGAAGCGGCTCCACAGGTGCGGATAAATGGCTGCAGGTGTGAAAAATCTGGGCAGAAGGTTTAGAAACAAGGGTTCGCAACTTTAGTTTCATTTTAACATTTTGGACTCGGACTTGGGCAATTTTTGAGAGGATTTTCAAGGGGATTATTGAGGTAAGCTTCTTGTACATGTCTTTTATTGTAAATCTTGTTTTCCCACTGATTTTCCCCACCTAGATTGTGTAGTTTTGAGGTGAAATATGGGGGTTTGAGGCTAGCGATTGGAGAATGAATTTTGGGGATTTTGATGAGCCATTGACGTCGGATTTTGGTAAATTTGGTATGGTTAGACTCGTGAGTGAAAGGGCTTTTGGTTTTTTTTTTTACTTTTCTCGGATTTCGAGATGTGGTCCCGGGGGCTGGGTTTGAACCAATTTCGGATTTTGGGCTATAATTTAATAATTTTCTTGTGGAATCGATCCCTTTAGCCTATATTAATTATTTTGTACTGCTTGTGGCTAGATTCGGGGTATTTTGAGACTGATTCGAGGGTCAAAGGCATTTTAGAGTAGGATTTTGCACAGTTAAGGTAAGTAATGCTTTAAAACTTGGTTTTGAGAGTTCAAAACTGATGTTCGGTCAAAAATGCATATATTTTCTCGTTGTTGCCTCATGTTCTAGTAGTTTTAATCGTCATTTGAGTATTAGTTATATTATTTTGTGTTTAATATTATATTTTAACTGTGTAGGAATAATGCGGTGTGAAGATCAAGAGATTTGGAGCAAAATTGGATAAAACGCGGAAGAAAAAGAAAGAAAATTAAATTAATAAAAATAGGGGGACACCTTTGGGTTTTGTCCCCCCAAGTGGAGATAACCAAAGTGGAAATAAGAATTCAAAATTTTTCAGCTAAGTAATGAAGGTAAAAAAACGTAAAACAATTTTGTTTCCAGCGCTTGGCGCTGGCCTGGACGCTGTGTTGCGAATGTTTTTCTATTTCATTCGGGATAAGGTTATTTCGTTCCTACACGATGCCAAATCGTATAAAAGGGGTACTAAACCTAATTTGGAGTGGATTAAACATATTTTGAAGGAAAATTCACGTGGGGAACACACACCACGCTTGGAGGAGGCTTCTACCTAGTTTTTCTTCTCTTATCTTCTCTTCCTTTAATTTCATAGTTTATTAGTTCTAGAGTTTTGGGTGCTACATGAACGTTGTAGTTTGAAGTTTGAATTGATCTTGTTATTTTATCATATTGGTTTATTTATTCAATCTTGCTCTTAATTATTTGATTGCTTGATCACCAATTGAATACTATTTACGAATCTAGGATTGAACTCAGGAGAGAGAATTATAGATTGCATATAAGATTGAGTAAAGCAAGATCTTAACTCTTAGGGGGGATGATTTGCGGTTAGGATAGGAATATACCTAATCACCTTGCTTGGTTATTATACGGAAATTATTAATGCGTTCTTGTTAATCCTAATTTCATAGGAATATAGGCGTTAGGTTAGCTTGAATAGACGAGTAGTACTTCGGGAGAAGGCTATGAGTAATATTAAATTTGTCAACCAGTAAACAAGATAAATTAATTAGACAATTTAAGTGGAAGACTCAACGGGATTGTTTGCTAACCCATAGCTCAAGAATATCGCTCTTCTTGAATTCGTCTCTTAAATTTCGCCAACTTGTTTCTTTAATTTCTTAGTTTTCTACTCTAGATTAGTTGTAGTTAAATATTCATACTTTAGGAATCACTTTAATAGATTAATTTTTTGGGTTTAGTTTAGTTGATAGTTAATCACAAGTCCCCGCGGGTACGATATCTGGACTTACAATCCTATATTACTTGTCGACCACGTATACTTGCGTGTGCGTTTGGGAGCAACAGAAACCCCGAATATGTATTCTACGATTGGTATTGAGGTGACGCACATGCAGGTGACAGGCGTGCTGAGCGTGTACCGTGAGAATTGTGACCTGGTTGATTCAAAACACTGTGTAATCTTGTTGTCATCCGTATTTTCATCATGTGACAAAGTAATTGAGCTGTCAATCATGCTAGATATCATGTTTAGGCTTTATGCTAGTACTGTTGAGAACCATAGTGGTCGTTCTTGTTGTCACTTTACTGTTTTTATTGATATTCCATACCCAGTCATATACATCTATTCCATATCGTATCTCAGTCTCAGTTAATATTTATTGATTCATCATATTACTTTTTCGGGCTAGTTTTTATGATATTTTGAGCTTGTGAGTGAGACTAGAGAGAGAAATGATTGAGTGAGGTTCAGAGCCTGATTATGAGTGACAGTTATGGGATTGGGCTGCATGTCGCAACGGTTATATTGATGTAATGATAGCAGTTGTGCTATAGGAGCCCTTCCGGAGTCTGTAACACACCCCTAGTGAGCACGATTATTATTTTGAGGGATGGATCTTCCCTAGGCATGGATCTTGCCCGAAGTACTTGATACCCGGAGATGGATCTTCTCCACAGGGATGGATTGTCCTTCCTCGGTACTGGGTGACTTATAGTCAATGATGTATATGTTCTGGGGTGGATCTTCCCTGGGTCATATGGGCCATATACAGTACCGAGTGGTTGAGCATCGAGATTGTGAGCACTTGAGGTTTCCAGCATGGTGCATTACATACAACATGTGCTTTGGCATGTAGATATAGCATGGTTATATTCCTTACAATGTTCGGATCTACTTTACTTTACTGTTTTGAGTTGCCTATTTAATTTGAAAGCATGCCTACATTTCTGTACAGTTGTTTCCATTTTATATGCACCAGTCGAGTTTTTCACTACCTTTCAATCCAAAGATTGGACTTGCTACTTACCGAGTTGGATGTACTCACGTTACTCGCTGCACCTTGTGTGCGGATCCAGGCGTTTCTTGTCACGGTGGAGGCTGCTGATTGAGGCATCAGAGTTCAGAGATTTTTGAGGGAGTTGCATGGCGTTCGCGGGCCTTGATTCTCCTTCTTTAGTCTATCTGTATTTACTGTTTTATTATCTTGATATTGTAGTGGCCTATATTATGGTTTAGATGCTCAGGTACTCAGTGACACCCCGATTTTGGGATAGATCGTATCGTATTTTTGATAAATTCTGCTTTGAAAGTCTTCTCTTTAATATTCATTATTCTGCCGTTATTTTTAAAAGTGTTTTATTGTATTAGAAATCTTGAGTTATGACTTTCCTAGTTCCACGATAGGCGCCACCACGACACTCATTTTTTTGGGTCATGACAAGTTGGTATCAGAGCCTAGGTTACATAAGTCTCACGAGTCATGAGCGGGTTTAGTAGAGTCTTGCGGATCAGTACGGAGACGTCTGTACTTATCTTTGAGAGGCTGCAGAACCCTTAGGAAAACTTCACATTTTTTTATTCTTGCCGTGTGAATCTGTTGATTCTGGTAACTAAAATTCTGTTATTTTATTCACTCAGATATGGTGAGGGAATGTACCACTGGGCAAGATGGGTAGCCACTAGTACCACCAGCAAGGGCGGCGAGAGGCTGAGTTCGTGGTAGAGGTCACGGTAGAGGCAGAGGTACAGCTCACACAGCAGCTAGGGTAGTACCTGCAGATCCACCAGTTTCCCCAGATCAGGAACAGGTCCTAGTTGTGGATGCACCAGCGGGACCAGCTCAGGAACCAACTATGCCTATCGTGATTCCAGGCCTTCAGGAGGCCTTAGCTCATATTCTGACCGTGTGAATTGGTCTTGCTCAGGCGGTCTTTGTTTCGATGGAAGCAACCACTTCTCAAGTCGGGGGAGGCACTCAGACTCCCACCGCGCGCACACCAGAGCAGGTGATCCAGGGACTCCAGACACCAGGGCACCACCAGCCCAGCCGGTCGCAGCTTCTCAAGACTATGTGGTTCCTCCTATGCCTGAGGATGAGCAATGTAGATTGAAGAGGTTTGGGAGGCTCAGCCTTATCTTTTAGCACTACAGAGGGAGAGGATGCACAGGGCTTCTTCGACAAGTGTAAGAGGATACTCCGCTATAACAGGTATTCTAGAGACCAGTGGGGCCTAATCCCCTGCTTTTCAGTTCTCTAGGGCTACCTTCAGTTGGTGGGAGGCTTACGAGAGGCATAGGCTAGTCTGCACGGCACCCCTTACCTGGCAGCAATTCTCAGTTCTCTTTATGGAGAAGCTCGTGCCTTAGTCCCGCAGAGAGGAGCTGCGCAGGCAGTTCGAGTAGCTTCGTCAGGGTGATATGTCTGTGATGCAGTATGAGATGAGGTTCTCGGAGTTGACCCGACATGCTATCTGGTTGGTTCCCACAGACAGGGAGAGGATCAAGAGGTTCATAAATGGCCTTACTTTCCAACTATGATTGCCTATGACCAGAGATAGGGTGTCAGGTGCTAGTTTTGATGAGGTTGCCGACATTTCTCGTCAGATTGAGCTGGTTCACATCCAAGAGCGGGTTGAGAGGGAGTCCAAGAGGCCTCGTTGATAGGCTGGATTTGGCGGTGTTCCTTTTAGGGGTCAGTTCCACCACGGTATGGGTCGTCCTTTCAAACATGCTCAGACGTCTCACCTAGTTCACCGTGCTGAATCATTTGGTCATGGGTCACACAGTTATCAGTAGGGCAAGTCGTCATTCAGTGCACTACAAGATCAGAGTGCGTCTCATGCAGAATCAGCTCAGGGTTCATCTATGTCGGGACCTTATAGTAGTTATTCCGGTGCTCGGGGTTCCCTTCAGTTCCCACCGCCATTTGCAAGGAGATATTGATTTGAGTGTGGAGATTTGGGTCATATCAAGAGGTATTATCCCCGCCTTTCAGGAGGTTAATCTCAGCAGAGGAGTCATCCTTTGACTTTAGCACCAGTTGCTTCACCACCCGCCCAGCCAGCTCGGGATGGAGCTCAGCCAGCTAGGGGTCGCTAGAGAGATATAGGCCCATCAGGGGCGTCTAGGCCCATTCTATGCTCTCCCTTCCAGACCAGATACATTGCTTCGGATGTTGTGATTACAAGTATTGTCTCAATTTTCCACAGAGATGCCTCTGTATTATTTGACCCTAATTCCACTTATTCATATGTGTCCTCGTATTTCGCTTATTTTTCTGGATATGTCCCGTGTGTCTCTAGTTTCATCTGTTCATGTATCTACTTTGGTGGGCGATGCTATTATTGTGGACCGTGTATATCGTTCATGTGCGTTGGCTATTGAGAGACTAGAAACTAGAGTAGAGTTTTTGTTGCTTAGTATGGTCGATTTTTATGTGATTTTGGGTATGGATTGACTGTCTCCATGTCATGATGTTCTAGATTGTCACGCTAAGACCGTGACGTTGGTGATGCCGGGGTTTCCGAGGGTTGAGTGGAGCGACTCTATATACTATGTTCCCTGTAGAGTGATTTCATACCTGAAGGCTCAACGGATAGTTGAGAAGGGTTGTCTATCTTATTTGGCCTTTGTGAGGGATGTTAGTGTAGAGGCCCCAATTATTGATTATGTTCCTGTGGTGAGTGATTTTCCGAATGTGTTTCCTGCATTCCTGTCAGGCATGCCGCCTGACAAGGATATTGACTTCGTATTGATTTGGTGTCGGGCACTCAGCCCATTTCTATTCCACCATATCGTACGGCACTAGAGGAGTTGAAAGAGTTTAAGGAAAAACTTCAGGAATTCCTTAATAAGGGGTTTATTGTGCCTAGTGTGTCACCTTGGGGTGCACCAGTCCTATTTGTAAAGAAGAAGGATGGTACTATGAGAATGTACATTTATTATAGACATTTGAACAAGGTCACAATCAAGAACAAGTATCCTTTGCCACGCACTGATGATCTGTTTGACCAGCTTCAAGGAGCAAGGGTGTTTTCCAAGTTGATTTGAGGTCAGGGTATCACCAACTGAAGATTCGGGACTTCGATATTCTTAAGAAAGCTTTCAAGACTCGTTATGGCCATGATGAGTTCTTTGTGATGTCTTTTGGGCTGAACAATGCCCCAGCAGCGTTCGTGCATCTGATGAATAGTGTGTTTCAGCCTTATCTTGACTCGTTCGTTATTGTATTCATTGATGACATCCTAGTGTACTCTCGTAACCAAGAGGAGCATGCCCAGCAACTGAGGATTGTGTTATAGAGGTTGAGGGAGGAGAAGCTTTATGCAAAGTTCTCTGTGTGTGAGTTTTGGCTCAGTTCGGTGGCGCTCTTGGGTCACGTGGTGTCCAATGAGGGTATTCAGGTGGATTCGAAGAAGATAGAGGTGGTGTAGAGTTGGTCTAGACCATCCTCAACCACGGAGATTCAGAGATTTCTTGGTTTGGCGGGCTATTACCGTCGTTTTGTGGAGGATTTCTCATCCATTGCATCGCCCTTGACTAAATTGACCCAAAAGGGTGCCCCATTCAGGTGGTTGGATGGTTGCAATGAGAGCTTTCAGAAGCTTAAGACTGCTTTGACCACGACTCCAGTTCTAGTTCTGCCATCAGCTTCTGGTTTTTACACAATGCATTCTGATGCTTCACGGATCGGTACTGGGTGTGTTCTAATGCAGGAGGATATAGCGATTGCTTATTCTTCGCACCAGTTGAAGACCCATGGGAAGAACTATCTTGTCCATGATCTTGAGTTAGCGGCTATTGGTCACGCCTTGAATATTTGGGGGCACTATTTGTACGGTGTTCATTATGAGATTTACACTGATCACCAGAGTTTGCAGCATCTGTTCAAGTAGAAGTATATTAACTTGCGTTAACGGAGGTGGTTGGAGCTTCTTAAGGACTATGATATCACCATTTTGTACCATCCCGAGAAGGCCAATGTATTGGCCGATGCCTTGAGTCACCGAGCAGAGAGTTTGGGAAGTTTAGCATATCTTCCAGCCACAGAGAGGTCATTGCCATTGGATGTATAGGCCTTAGCTGGCCAGTTTGTCATTTTGGATATATATGAGCCGATTCGAGTATTGGTTTGTGTGGTCTCTCGGTCTTCTCTTTATGATCATATCAGGGAGCGTCAGTATGATGACCCCCCTCCTCCCCATCTTCTTGTCCTCAAGGACAGAGTCCAGCGAAGTGATGCTAGAGATGTGATTATTGGTGATGATGGGGTGTTAAGGATGCAGGGTCGGGTATGTGTGCCCAATGTAGATGGGCTACGGCAGTTGATTCTTGAGGAAGCCCTCAGCTCGCGGTATTCCATCCATCCGGGTGCTGCGAAGATGTATCAGGATTTGAGACAGCACTATTGGTGGGAGAGGATGAAGAAATATATAGTTGGGTTTGTAGCTTGGTGTCTCAACTGTCAGCAGGTAAAGTTTGAGCATCAGAGACTGTGGCTTGCTTCAGAGGTTAGAGATCCCGGAGTGGAAGTGGGAACGGATCACCATGGATTTCGTAGTTGGCTCCCACGGACTTTGAGGAAGTTCGATGCTATTTGTGTGATTGTGGATCGGCTGACCAAGTCTGCGCACCTCATTCCAGTTGGTACTACTAATTCATCAGAGCGGTTGGCTGAGATTTACATCCAAGAGATTGTTTGCCTTCATGGTGTCCCAGTTTCCATCATTTCAGATAGAATCATGCAGTTTACATCACAATATTAGAGAGCCGTGCAGCAAGAGTTGGGAACTTAGGTTGAGTTGAGCATAGCATTTCAACCTCAGACGGACAAACAGTCCGAGCGCACTATCCAGATATTGGAGGACGAGGACATGCTACGTGCTTGTGTCGCTGATTCTGGGGGTTCATTGGACTAGTTTCTTTCCCTCGCAGAGTTTGCTTACAACAACACTTATCAGTCGAGCATTCAGATGGCTCTGTACGTGGCTTTGTATGGGAGACGGTGTGGATCTCCAGTGGGATGGTTTGAGCCCGGTGAGGCTAGGCTTTTGGGTACAGACTTGGTTCAAGATGCATTAGACAAGGTGAAATTGATCCAGGAGCGGCTTCGCACGACACAGTCGAGATAGAAGAGATATGCCAACAGGAAAGTGCGTGATGTGTCTTACATAGTCTGGGAGAAGGTTCTGCTGAAGGTATCATCCATGAAGGGTGTTATTGAAGATTATGAAGAGGGGAAAGTTCATCCCTCGGTTCATTGGGCCGTTTGAGGTACTTTAGAGGATTGGGGAGGTGGCTTCCAAGCTTGCCTTGCCACCTCTCTTGTCGAGTGTGCATCTAGAATTTCATGATCCTATGCTCCGGAAGTACGTCGGCGATTCGTCTCATGTTTTGGATTTCAGCACGGTCCAGTTGGATGGTGATTTGACTTGTGATGTGGAGCCGGTGGCATTTTGGAGCGGCAGGTTTGAACGTTAAGGTCAAAAGATATAGCATCAATGAAGGTGCAGTGGAGAGGTTGTCGCGCCCTCTTTTTTCTCGCGAAATCGGGTTTCGACATTTCTGAGACAACTCCCTTCCTTTTGGGATGGGATATGGGATTTGAAAGAGTCGTCACCTAACTGACTAAGGTACGTTAGGGAACCTAGAGTAATTAACTCATGAAACTAGTTTGCATCACCAGAGATCGGGTAAGGGCTCGAAATTACCTTGAGGGGAAGGTGTTAGGCACCCCTCAAGGTCCACAACGGTGGGTCCCGGCCAAACTTAATTAAGCTAATTAGTCTTTAAAGTAAAATAAAGCAATTTAGAAAACTATTAATTTAAAACAGGAATTAAAGGGGTGCTAAGTTTTTTAGCCTATAGGATCATTTCCATGCAATACTTGGTAACTTTTCCCAGGTTGGGGTGCCACACATAGTATTAGCTCACAGGTCATCATCTCCTTTACTACCCAATTACTATCTTTCAATTGTTACTTAAGCGTTCTAGTAGCTTCTAACTCGTGCCTTATACGTGCACTACTCGTCCCTTATCTATGGTCCTGGAGGTGTTTAGGACCTCTATTTAAGGTGGTTCTAGACTGACCTAGGTTGCTTAAAATGAGAAAAAAGCTAGGCGACAAACAAAATTCAAATAGGACTGTCACAGAAGAGCAACTAAAGGCTCATGTCAACCTCCACAAATAGTCAACAAACGCACGCAGTTTAATCAGCAAATTTCATTAATTTAGGATCCTATAGGCAGGATATCTAGATGAGCAGGAACAGAATGCAGAGAAGCATTTTGTTTAAGGAGAGCATCAGGACCTATCAATTTGCCTATTGATTTTGATTAAGTTCTGAATTTGGCCAAATTTCAAGCAACAAGAGATCACAGTTTTAGGCCCAGAATTCTTAATAAACCTATAGGTTTGCCTAAGTGATAACCAGAACAGAATCCTATAGGCATGGTATCTACAACTGTTAATTATAGACCTATAACAACGAGTTACTGATTTTAACAGACATGTTTTATCTCTTTAGATCCTATAGGCATGCTTTCAACTTTTGCAGAATTAGTTAACTCCTATAGGCATGATTTCTAAGTGTTGAAACTGATTACAAGCATCATTTCTAAACTTACGACTGATTTACCCTATAGGCATGATATCTATTAGTTTAAATCCTATAGACATGATTTTTTGGTTTTGAAACTGATTCCTTTTGTTCCTGTAGGCATGGTGTCTAAGTTGAAACTGACTTTTATTTCCTATAGGCATGATATCTATTAATCAAATTGGGCAGAATTTTTAAAGCAAATTGCCAGGAAAGTTTATTAGCTCAAACAAATAGAATCCTATATACATGACCACTAATGCACATTGAGATTGGAAATATGTGTAGATCCAAAGAACATGGATTCTAATGTAGAATTACCAAAAAGATCTATAGATAGTGTATCTAATATGCATGATCACAAACAGTCAAGAAAACATCATATAGGCAGAATTTCTAAACGATTAGTAACACTCACACAATCAACACAGTAACCATATAGACATGATTTCTACTCGAGTTTTGAACAAAGATATATAACCCCCCACCCCAACTTTACTAATATCCCCAGATCTGTTATTACAGAGATTATTACATTATTATAGCCCAATATGAATGAATTGCATAATACTAACCATTACACTATAGGGAGCCTTAGCAAGCCCAATATTAACCTGGAAACCAGGCCTTCAAGCAAAGCAAGTCCGAAGCATAATGGGATCCATCCATGGCACATAAATTTAGGTTTCTAATGTATCAAAGTTCCCAAGGGCCTCAGGGACCCGGGCAATGCTCACACTAGAACCTCACTTAGAAAACATTTCATAAAAGATTGGAAGACCAGCCCCAATATGTCAGAGTTCGGAAGAGTCTCAAGGACCCTACACAGTACTCATATTGGGGGTGATAGGAACCTAGATAACTAAGAGTAGCAATTTGAAAACCTGTATATAGAGGGTAAGGGGGACAATTTTAGAAAACAATTTGATTTTTAGAAGCAAATAAGTTCAGACTACATGGTAGTAAACAGAGCTGGGCCAAGAAATAAACAGAGTACATGGTCTAAACAGATTAGTACTTATTCAACTAAGTACTCATACCAGTATTCAAAATGATTCAGAAAGAGCAAGGGCACTTAAATTAACAGACATAATTGGCTACACATGCTTGCAGGGCAGGGAACATACAACTGATTATACAGAGTTGCGCATTATTAAAGATAACCTAATTAGCTTTGTCACTAAGTGAAATCATATAGGCATGTATTAAACAGAAAACATGCTAAAGCTTGAAATAACTAACCAAACAAACACATAGAACAGGATAGGGTAGTAGGAACTAGAGCATACTAGTTTCAAAGAGAGGTAAATAGGCATCATAGATCAGGCAGAAACATGCTAAGGTTGAAATAAACATGCAGAACAGAACAAGATAACAAGAATTAAGATATAGCAGTTGAGAAAGAAACAGACAAGAATCATGTATCAAACATAAGTAGGTTGAGGTTGGCTTCCAACCGGCTAAACAGTGCAGGAACCAGAGTAGTAGCACAAAGAGAGTTTTTTTTCTTTGAGGAAAAATAGAGAGACTTTCAAGTTGTGAAGTTAATAAAGTGTGAGAGTGTGTAAGTGGGAGTGTAAGTCTGTAAGCGTGAGCTTGTGTGTTAAAATCAGAATAGTGAAAGGTTTTTATAGCATATAGTAGAGTAAAACCAAATAAGGTAAGGTATGCAAAATCAATCAATCAATTAGGGTTAACAGGAGTCAATTAACAGTAAGTGTAACTTAAATTAAGGAGCGTCTTTCAGGGAATAAATTAGTAGACAAGATTGAGGCTATATAAGGTAAGTAGTAAATCTAGATATCACTTATAGGTCGGTTCTAGTAATCAAAGCACAGAAATCAGGCTAGCAAGAGAATTAAGGCAAGTAGTACCAATTAGGAATCGCACATAAGGAAAGAATAGGTAAAAATCTGTCAAGGAGATATCGATTTTAAAAGGAAAGCACAATTTGAACCCTAATTAAGAAAGTAAATAAGTTAATCACTTTAATTGACAGAGCCACAATAAACAGGCAAAACATTATAACCAACAGTTAAATAATGAAAAACCCTAAGGTGTAAACACATAGAAATGAAACTCAAGTAAAAGAAATCAATCAAAAAGTAAAGAAGAAAATCAAAGTTGAACATTTAAATGTTTTAATTATTTTTGCAGAAACCTCTTGAAAAATCGAAACCCTAGCTTTTAGGGAAAAATGTAATCGTTTGAAGATGGTAGTAAAAACAGAAGAATCTTAAAGGAAAAATACCAAACGAACTCAAATCGCTTCAGATCTAAAGAGTTCTGAACTGATCTGGCCAGAATTGGTTAGGTTTATACAAAAAATAATTAGAGATGGAAAATCTAGTTTAAACTAGAGATTTGAAGCCATAAAAACATAAAAGTGATAATACTCATAGACATGGCGGTGAATACAGATAGATTAATCGAGAACATGAGAGATTTGAACCACATCTGGCTCGAGCTTCTTGAGATTATCCTCAAGTAACATGAAAATTGAACAACCAGCAGAGATATGAGGTCGGATAGGGCCTGAGATTGAAGAAAGAACCCATGAATCAAAGGGGTTTCAGTGACGGGGGGCTAGGGTTAGAAGGAGGGTAAGAGAGAAGAGAGGAGGGAAGGGGTTTCAAGGAGATAGATTTGGAAAAGTGAGTAGGGTTTAGGTCGTTTGGTTAATTAAAAATGGAAAGATTGTCCTGGACCGTTGATCTTATGAGATCAATGGCCAGGATTAAATCGGGGGTTGGTAGGTTATAACAATTGGGTTATTGGGTTTGGGTTATGGGTATTAAGTAAGGTTGGGATATTGGGCTGGGGTAGTTATTGGGCTAAGGTCCGAAAAAAAAATTCATAAAAAGAGGCTATATGTTAAATACCCATTTAGTTTAATAATTTATAAAAATAGTTAATAAATGACGAAAATTCTATTTATGTATGAAAATGATTTAAAATAATTACTTAATATTATAAAATATAAAAAGTCATTTTCGTGTAAAAATAAAGTAATTATGCACACATGGGCTATTATTGCAAAGTTATTGCAATTATAACCTGAAGATGTAAATTTAATTATGCATAAAATAATTAAATCTTAATAAAAATACAAATGATAAAAATTAAGCGATAAAATTATTATAGAATTATTTAAAATCACAGAAAATTATGGAAAAATGTTAATTGATGCTCACATATGCATTTTGAAAATATATACGGGAAAAATTGGTTATCAACAGAGGTCACCCCGTGGAGGAGGCTACTGGGGAGACCGAGCGGGAGATGCGGAGCAGATATCCACACCTATTTATGGCTTCATCTACGTTTCTAGAACCGTTCGAGGACGAACATTTGTTTAAGAGGGGGAGATGTAACGACCTGGCCAGTTGTTTTGAGAGTTGTACCCCTATTTCCCATTTTCTTCTTCTTTTGTGTTCTACAACTGTTATATGTCTTACCCGGTTAGTTGGTTCGGGTCCTGAGTGATGTCAGAGTGAATTGAGATACTAGGTCTCTTAATTGAAAGCTTAAGTTGGAAAAGTCGACCGGATGTCGACTTATGTGTAAACGGCCTTGGATTTAAATTTTTATGGTTTTGTTAACTCAGTTAGGTAATTTTGGACTTAGGAGTGCATCCGGAATGTGATTTGGAGGTCCGTAGTAGTATTAGGCTTGAATTGGCAAAAATTGGAATTTTAGCGAATTTGACCGGTAGTGGAAATTTGGATATCGTGGTCGGATTCGATTTTCGGGAATTTGAGTAGGTTCGTGGTGTCATTTATGACTTGTGTGCAAAACTTGAGTTCAATGAAACATGTTTTGATAGGTTTCGGCGTCATTTGTGGAATTTGGAAGTTCAGAAGTTCTTTAGGCTTGACTCTAGGTGTAATCTGTGTTTTGATATTGTTTTGGGTGATTCGAAGGTTCGACTAAGTTCATATTTGGTTACATGACTTGTTGGTATGTTTGGTTGAGGTCTCGGAGCCTCGGGTGGATTTTTGGAGGTTAACGGACTTGGTTTGGAATTTGTGAAGCGGCTGAAGTGCTGCTGCTACACCCTAACTTGTCAACTATAGCAATGTTGGAGTTGTGTTTGAAAGCAGTCTTAATATCAGCGGGAAAAGCCAAAAATCTGTACTCCAACGTCCTATCATCCGGGTGACCCCATGCGCAAGATGCCACTTTGGTCCGTTGGTGGCTGTGTGGCCCTTTGATAGTCCAGGTTAGGGGTTTGAATCCCCTCTCCCCTATTTCCCTTTATACTATTTGTCTTTTCTTTTTCTTTTTCTTTTTCTTGTCTTCATTTTCCGTCTTTTCTTTTTTGGTTTCATTTTGTTTCTTCTTTTATTTTATCTTTTCTTTATTTTATGTTTTTTCTTTTCTCCCCTTTTCTTTTCTTTTTTTGGTTCATTCTTGAGTTTTAATATTCCTAAAAAATTATAATTCACATATCCTCCTTACCACTCTTTCTATCTCAAATTTTTTACAAAAAACAGTCATTCTCCAACTAATTTCTTTATTATTTCTCTCATTTATATTTTCTTTAAAAAATTTCATTGATTTGTGAAGTGAGTTTTCTTCAAATAACGATGCTATTATTAATCATTTTTAAGGTATAAAATTTGTTAAAAACAATTTTAAACGTAATAATATTTCCTTGTGATAATAGTATTAACCATGGTTTATTCGGTAAGTTATCGTCATAGCAAAATTTTGATGGAGTCAAGCTAGACGGTAGTATAGTGCACCCATAGCCTTAGAATCCTAGATACGCTTCTACATCTGGGATCATCACAATGGATTTTCTTATGTAATTCTTGTATGCGCCAATTGATTCTTCAAATCCTACCTCCAACTGCTCCCAAATCTTAGTTGATTTGATTCGGCGGAAGAAGTCCCTCTTAATGCGGGCAATCAGGAAACGCATGGCTCTATGGAAGATGTCAAAGTCCCGTCAAAAAAAATTTCTCTTTGACTAGTATAACACGTCATAGCGTCCTCCAGAAAACTTTTCCTAGTGTCAATTTTGCTCCAGGGGGAGTTAATACAAGTAGCCAAGATATTCTTCGAAGGAAAAACAGAAAAATATGTTGTATATCCCGAAGTTAACAGTCATCAAAAAGTGAAGTATTCATTACAATTACGTCAATTTCACGCCTAGACTGAACGTAGTTGTCAATACTTTTTGCGCACAAACTCTTTCCTATCTTGATAGTACTTCCTTTTTATCTGAGTTAGCCCATTAAACTCCGTCCTTGTCAATTTCAAAGCATACAATAAAATAGATAAAAATGATTAAAAAATAGGTAAAATACAATTGCAGCCCCTCAAACTGGTCTCACATTTTCACTTAGACACTTGAATGAACACCTAAACTTCTTCAAAGGTATACCAAGTAGACACATTTAGCTGACATGGAAAAATGTGTGTTTTCCATTCTCTTTGAACGCGTCCACTACTACTAAAAAGTAATTAATTCATTTTTTTTTTTTTTTCTTTCACTTTCTCTTCTTCTTTTTTTCATTTACTCTGGTTTTGCTTAAAGAGGACCACCTTGTCGGAAACTTTCACGACCGGTGGCAAGCTCTCATCTAACATCTTCTCCACCAAAACATCACCACCAAGAAGTTAACTTCCAAAAAATCGAGTAAATTTTATGAGTGGTCACTAAGCTTTGTGCTCCTTACTCCAAAATGATTATTGTTTCTTTTGTTACATAAAAATTATTTTATTTTGCTCCATTTTTCACAAAAATAACTTTGATCATATTTTGTAAAAAAAACTCACCCTAAAATGTGAGAGAAAATAAAAAAAATGATCCTTATATTTAGGGTAAATTCAAATTAGGCCCTTAAATATACTCCTTAGCTATTTTGATCTCATAAGGTTGTCAAAATGGGCGCTTTTAATTTTCATCGAATATTTAATAAACTGTGCTTATTCAATATACTGAAAACTAAAATTTAATTAACTAGAATTACCAATATAGTTCCATAAAATCCAGTAATGGACAAAAAATATTAAAAATCATAGGTGCTCTACTAACTTAAACATAAATTTATTATAAAAAATATTGTAAGTGTGAAACTAGTTGGAAAGTAAACAAGAAAGTAACGACACACTTTAGCTATGTAGCCTCTTATTGCAACATATACAAACATATCACACCTCTTCTGGACTAAATAAAATATTTAGTATTTGATCCTTTAATCGATATAAAACAAATGATTTTTCCAAAAGTCGAACCAATGGATGAACACGAATTCACCAATCACCATAATCGACTTTAACGCAACTAACCTACATTCACGTTGAAAATGGGTTACTCCTTTCATGATATACGAATTTATATCTTGAGACTTCATGACTAACTATGAAACAACAAAATTCAGTTATTTTATACCTAATTGCAAGTAAGACTAAATACTTTGATGGGATGGACTTGTCAAATCCAGAAGTCGTAAAACAAAAAATGCACAAGATGCTAGAAATAAATTTTAAAATAGAATATTATACCTCAAAAGTTATAAAAAATCTTATAATAAGCCAAAAATAGCCGAAATTGTAAAAAAATATACTTCTAAATGTTATTCCATAGTAATCTCTTTTTCGCATTTTCCATTAAAATAACATTTGTAATTTGTTAAATACTCGACGAAAACCAAAAGTACTCACTTTTGACAGCCTTATTGAATCAAAACAACTAAGGAGTATGTTTATGGGCGCATATTAAACTTACCAGAAAATATAAGGATCATTTTTCTTATTTTCTCTTACATTCTAGGTGGGGTTTTAACCAAAATACTCAAAGTTATTTTGTTAAAAATGGAGCAAAGTAAAATAATTTTTATGTAACAAAAGAAAGAATAGTGACTTTTGGATAATGCATAAATGTGATGACCCAAAGGGTCATCTCATGTTTTAGAACCCAATTCTGTGCTCTTTAGCCTTGAAAATCTCATTTTTACCCTACTCGATTTGCATGCTCCGGGGGTGTTTCCAGAAAGCTTTTATGTTGATAATTGATGAAATAGCAATTTTTGGGATTCTTCCCAAATTTCATATCTCTTTAATTAGAAATTGACCCCGGCCTCGATTGGTCAAAACTCGAGGTTCAGACCTGAATCCTTTTACCCATTCACCCCCGAGCCCGAATATGTAATTAGTTCCGGAATCCGACCTCAAATCGAGGTCTAAATTCCCAATTTGCAAAGAACCCCAATTCTCCCAAAATTCCTAATTTCTACCATGAAAGAGCAAGATTTAGGACTAGAAATTTAATGGGTGATGACGGAGATTGAAGAAATGAGTTAAAGAGTACAAACCTATGATTTGGTGTTGAATTCTCCCTTCAAAAATCGTCCCAGGTCGAGTTCTAATGAAAGATATATGAAATTTGGGAAGAATCTCGTTTCTGGTCTGTTTTTTAATTCACTGAAAAGGCCTTCTTCACGTTCGCGAAGGGCCTATCTAGATCACGAAGCTATGGTTCTATTAGCCTATGCGTTTGCGAGATACTCTTCGCGTTCACGAAGGCTTACTTCCCCCAGCCTACGCATTCACGAGCCAAGTGTCGCGTTCGCGATGAATATTGTTAGTTCCCCTCTCCTAGGCCCCTAAGCCATCACGTTTGCATAGAGGCTGGTCGTGTTCGCAAAGGGTAACGCACCCAATGCTCCGCGTTCGCGACCAGTCCTTCGCGTTCGAAAAGAAAAAATTCCCTTCTAGCCTAGTTCTCCTTCGCGATCGCGAAGAACAATAGATCGGACACCAGATACAGCAATTTGCACCAGATTTTCTAAGTGCAAGATGTATTGGTAAAAAATAGACATTACACGTTTAATATCATGGATGACAAAGCAATATACGTGGAGAAATAGAAGAGCGATAGCTGGATGAAAGCTTAGAAAGAGGTACGGAACAAAGAGGTACGGGGTAAAACACCCACGAGATAATTAGAAGCGGAAGCTCCAGTCTAATTGAGGAGTTTAAGAGACACGGTCACAATGAACCAGGGCAGAATAAAAGACAGATTCATAGATCTTCAATCAATGAGCTAAACGTTACAGAATATTCACGCAACAGTTACGATTACCTATTGTAACGTTACATTAATGATAAAAATATCCATTAATGCTCACTCGTTAAGAAGAGTAGACGTTATATTAAAAAATTCCCTATAAAAGGGAGTAAAATCTCAGTTGTAGAGACATGTTCGAACCACTACTGAAATATACTTACTTTTATGCTATCTTATTTCTTTCTTATTTACCAGTTTAAATCCTATTATTAGCTAATCTCTTTGGTTTTCAGGATCCCGAGTACTTATTAAAATAGCTTTGACTAAGAATCCAATTCTTTGGTTAAACAAATTGGTTCCGTTACCGGAAATCTGATAATCTTTATTTTTTTGTGAATAACCTTATCGAATTATGTCGAATACCAACGACAATAACCAACAAACAAATGGAACCCCAGTTCCATCGCTGCAGGGATCCTCACGAGGTTCAAGGGACAACTCCCCAGAAAGATATACAACTCACAACAATGATCAAACTGGAAACGAGCAAACAGGAGAACAAGACCCTGTGAAGCAGTTGGTTGGTGAATATGTGAGTGAAGCTCTTCAAGCTTTCATGAGGGGGCTACCAACTGTGCTGCCCACGCCTCCTCCAAACAACACCGCGACTGTAGAAAATCCACAATCTGGACTAGCAAATTCAGGAAGTAGAGGCACTCTAAATGAATCACTTGGAGGAAGACCAGGTATGTCTAATAATTCAGATTTACAATCTTTAATACTAACCTTGCAGAAACAGGTGAAGGAACAAAATGATCGCATCGAGCAAATTCCTTGAATACCACCTATCATCAAGGGTATTGATATTGATAAATACTCTCAACAACCTTGGAAGCCAAGTGCGACACCTTTACTGATTCCCAAGAAATTCAAAATGCCTGACGTACCAAAGTACGATGGGACAACTGATCCACGTGATCATGTTACTGCTTTCACCACAGGAGTAAAAGGCAATGACCTGACTAAGTAAGAAATTGAATTTGTGTTGGTCAAAAAGTTTAGAGAGACACTCACCAAAGGAGCATTAACATGGTATTCTCTATTGCCCGAAAATTCTATTGGTTCTTTTTCTAAGCTTGCATATTTGTTTATAAAAGCACATTCCGGTGCACAAAAAGTGGAAAAGAGAATGGAAGACATATTCAAAATAAAACAGGGATATACAAAGTTGCTTCGTGAATTCGTAGAAAGGTTTCAACGTGAAAGGATGCTTCTACCAAGAGTACCTGACAATTGGGCAGCTATGGCCTTTGCAAGTAATTTGAACGATAAAACCTCTGAAGCCACGAGGAGACTCAAAGAGAGCTTGATAGAGTTCCCAGCTACGACATGGAATGATGTTTACAACAGGTACAACACCCAATTACGAATTGAGGAAGATACTATTGCCCAATCAAAAGCAGAAGACAGGATGAGTTCTAGACGCTCCGAATCAGAAAGGAGAACTGGCAAAAATAGGTAAAATCCATACATGGAACCTTCGGGACGAGAGGCTCATTCCATATTTGAAAACCCACGGTCTGATCACAGATCGTCGAATAAAGATTTGAGATCATCATCATCAAGATCCAGAAAGGGTCGAGATGAGTGAAATAGAGGTAATACAAGAATTGGAGATTACAATTTCAATGTAAGTACTTTCATATTAATTACAGTATTAAGAAATATGGGTGATAAAGTTGGATGGCCCAAAGAAATAAGATCAAATCCAAACAGAAGGAACCCAGACTTCTGGTGTGAATTTCACAATGATCATGGACACAAAACATCAAACTGCAGGTTATTGCAAGGTGAGGTAGAACACTTATTAAAACAAGGTTATCTAACAGAACTATTTAGTGAAAAATGTAAACAGGAAAATATGAAGAATAGGCAGGAGCCCCTAAAACCACCATCGCCGAAGAGAACTGTAAATGTGATAAATGGAGGAGAGGAGGTAAATGGCGTAACTTATACTTCAGCAAGAAGGATGACCAAGTTCACAGTGACCCATGGGAAACGGACCAAGTTCACAGTGACCCACGGGAAATGGACTCGTGAGACTTTGGAGGCTAACAACATCTCATTCAAAGACTCAGATGCTGATGGATTACTTCTTCCACATAACGACGTACTGGTAATATCTCTACCTATACATGACAACGTAAAAAAAGTATTGATTGATCCAGGTAGATCGGTTAATATCATTTTGCTGAGGGTTGTGGAGGAGATGTTAATGGGGGACCTTGTAATTCCAAAAGCACGTTCCTTGTCCGGATTCGACAACTTTACTATCATAACAAAAGGAGAAATTGAGCTTAATACCTATGCAGAAGGCGTCGTCAAGGAAACGAAATTTCAAGTTATAGATACAGATATGGCTTATAATGTAATCATGGGGAGACCATGGATCCATGACATGGATACAGTACCATCCACCCTGCACCAGGTAATCAAATTCCCTTCCAGATGGGGAATCCAACAAATTCAAGGTGATCAGTAGACTTCAAGAAACATCAACTCAGTGATGCATTCCAATAAAAAAGAAATAGTGGAATGCATCACTGAGTTGATGTTTCAAGGTGATCAGTAGACTTCAAGAAACATCAACTCAGTGATGCATTCCAATAAAAAAGAAATAGTGGAGGAATCAAAATCCGAGGGAGAAACTCGAACAGACACGGATGAAAAGGATAAAGACACGGTGAATCAAATCATCGTGGATGTCATATCAAGACATACAGATATGGATTCCAGACCTGATGTTATTCAAGAACCAGAAGAGAATGAAAATATCAAGACAACGACTGAGGAGCTCGAAGCTGTTCCACTGTTCGAGCTTAAGCCTGAGCACAATTCCACATAGGAGCAAGGCTAAGCCCGACTAGAAGAGGTAAGTTAATTAAATATTTAAAAGTTAACGTAGATTTTTTTGCTTGGTCCCATTCAGATCTGACAGGTATACCCCCAGAAGTGATGACTCATAAACTAAATGAAGACCCATCCTTTGTACCTGTCAAGCAAAACAAAAGAAAGCAGGGATCGTTCAAGAATCAAGTAATTGATGAAGAGGTACAGAAACTCTTAAAAATCGGTTCAATACGTGAGGTAAAATATCCTAATTGGTTAGCTAATACCGTAGTGGTACCTAAAAAGAACGGTAAATGGAGAGTATGCGTAGATTATACGTATTTGAATAAAGCATGCCCAAAAGACTCATTTCCATTACCGTACATAGATCAAATGATTGATGCCACTACAGGTCATGAATTATTAAGATTTCTAGATGCATATTCTGATTACAATCAGATAAAAATGGACCCCTCAGACGAGGAAAAAACCTTCTTTATTACAAACAGGGAGACTTATTGTTACAAAGTCATGCCTTTTTGGCTTGAAAAATGTTGGAGCCACGTATCAAAGGCTAGTGACCAAGATGTTCCAGGAACATCTGGGGAAAACAATGGAGGTGTACATTGATGAAAATTTGGTAAAGTCAACGAAGGCAGAAGATCATTTCCAACATCTCTCAACTAATTTTGAGATCCTCTGCAGGTATAACATGAAGTTAAATCCAGAAAAATGCGCCTTTGGCGTCGAATCAGGTAAATTTTTGGGTTTTCTCGTATCAAATAGAGGCATTGAAGTAAATAATGCTCAAATTAAAGTTAATGAAGAAATACCTGATTTACTAACAAGCAAAAAAGAAGTTCAAAGATTAACAGGTAGGATTGCAGCTTTAGGAAGATTCATCTCCAGATCATCAGAGAAGAGTTTTAAAGTCTTCTCAGTACTAAAGAAGCAGAATCAGTTCGAATGGACTAAAGAATGTCAACAAGCTCTTAAAGACTTGAAGGCTTATCTATCGAATCCACACTACTGTCTAAACCCAAGGAAGGGGAAAAGTTATAAATTTATCTTGCTATGGTAGAAATAGCCGTAAGTGCAGTCCTGGTAAGGGAGGACAAAGGTACGCAATCTCCTATCTACTATGTAAGTAAGTCCTTACTAGATGCTGAAACTAGATATCCTCATCTAGAAAAATTAGCCTTGGCTGTAATCATGGCAGCTAGAAATTTAAGACCGTACTTTCAGTGTCACCCAATTACTGTTGTAACTTCATATCCTTTGAGAAATATTTTGCATAAGCAAGAACTGTCAGGTAGACTGGCTAAATGGGCAATAGAACTAAGCGAATATGGCATAGTCTATCAACCTAGGACTGCAATAAAGTCTCAGGCTTTAGCCGATTTTGTCGCAGATTTTAACACTAGCTTAATTCCTGAAGTAGAAAAAGAGTTACAAATCATTACCGGAGCTAATCCAAGAATATGGACTATATTCACCGACGGCTCTTCTAATATCAAAGGAGCCGGGTTGGGAATTGTTTTAATACCACCTTCGGGTGAAAAGATAAGGCAATCTATTAAATGTTATCACATTACTAACAATGAAGCGGAGTACGAAGTTGTCACTGCAGGACTCGAATTAGCACGAGAACTCTCAATTGAGCAGATCGTGATCAAAAGTGACTCTCAACTAGTGGTGAACCAGATGCATGGGGCTTTTACTGCTAGAGAGACTCGAATGCAACAGTATCTGGAAAAGGCACGAGTCCTTGTGAAGCACTTCCAGTCATGGAAGATTATGCAAGCACCTAGAGAGGAAAACGCAGAAGCGGATGCGTTAGCTAATCTTGCAGCAGTTACCGATGTAACGAATAAAGACAATGCTATTGTGATACACTTATTTCATTCAGCAATTGATCAGGACAAGAATGAGGTAACATTTAATAATCTAACCTGGGATTGTAGAAACGAAATTGTAAATTTTTTGCAGAATGGTACCGTGCCTGAAGATAAGAAAGAAGCTCAAGCACTTCGCCGAAAAGCTGCACGGTACTGCCTAGTTCGTGACACTCTGTATTGCAAAATGTTTGGAGGTCCCCTAGCAAGGTTCCTTGGACCAAACCAAACTGAGTACGTGATGAAAGAAGTACATGAAGGACATTGTGGGAACCACGCAAGTGTAAGGTCCTTAGTCAAAACCTTAATCAGAGTAAGGTACTATCGGCCGAAGATGGAATAAGACGCTGAAGATTTCGTAGCTAAATGAGATAAATGTCAGCGATTGCTAACAATATACATCGACCCACAGAATTACTACACCCGGTTGTATCACCTTGGCCATCTATGAAATGGGGAATGGATATAGTAGGACCTCTACCCCCATCCAGAGGAAAGGTACGATTTTTACTTGTATTAATAGATTATTTATAAAAATGGGTGGAGGCAGATGCTTTTAAACAGGTGCGAGAAAAAGAAGTGAAAAGCTTCATATGGTGAAACATCATATGCCGTTTTGGTGTACCAAAGGAAATTGTATGTGACAATGGCCCACAATTCATAGGCTCTCAAATCACAGAATTCTTCCAAAGCTGGCAAATCAAACGAATCACTTCTTCACCATATCATCCCGTGGCTAACCGGAAAGTTGAGTCAACAAATAAAATCATTGTTAACAATCTGAAGAAATGATTAGAAAAAGCTAAGGGAAATTGGCCTGAAGAACTACCAGCAGTATTATGGGCTTATAGAACTACTGCAAAGACAGCCACGAGAGAAACCCCATTCGCTCTTGTTTACGGATCAAAAGCTCTAATACCAATGGAAATTGGTGAACCGAGCATGAGATTCACAGCAGCAACAGAAGAAACAAACAATGACGAGTTGAGAACAAATCTTGCTTTACTCGAGCAAAGGAGAGAAGTTGCTTTAATACGCATGGCAGCTCAGAAGCAAATCATAAAGCGATATTACAACAGAAAAGCTCACCTCATATATTTTAAAATTGGAGACTTTTTCCTTAAGAAAGTTTTTCTATCGACAAAGGAGGCTGGAGCAGGAAAATTAAATCCAAATTGGGAAGGACCCTACAAAGTGTGTGGTATTACTGGAAAAGGTGCTTATGAGCTGGAAACCATGGATGGAAGAATTTTACCAACAAGCTGGAATGTTATTCACTTGAAGAAATATTACTTCTACTGATGATATTAGACCTGAATAGACACGAGGGAAAAAACTGAATTCCCGATCTAGGGTTACAACTTTCTGATGGATGTTTCAAAGGGTTAAGCAGTCATCATCTAAACTATATACCTTCGATTCCCGTATGTTTTTCCTTTTTAGGAAAAGGATCACAAGAAAGGAATAGTCAAGTGCTCGAGATTTCATTCTTCAAAGCTCAAACACTTGGAGGACTATTCAGTATGGAAAGAGGCAAAGAAGACTATAAAAAGAGTCAAAGTTCAAGCCTGAAGATCCATTTTTTAACAAGTCAAAAGTTATTAAAAGAATCAAAGAGCCAAAGACAAAAACACAAAGTCTGATTCAGAAACCTACAAAGAACACACTCGTGAATATAAACAAATGTTTAGGTTAAAGGCAGAATTTAGTTACGGGAAGAAATTCATACCCCCGTGTTTATTCAAAAACCTGTTGTAAGAGAAAAAAGTTACGAAAGAGTCATAGACGATTCTCAAACACATGTAAAATGTTACGAAAATTCGAATAATATAAAGATTTTCTGCAAAACATTATTTGGAAAAAACATGTGAATTCCTATCTCTTTTGTATGTTTACACCATTATGAAGTTGAGACGTCTTCTTCATTAAGTGTCTTTCATAAAAGGGCCCTCTTTTATAAATCGTGCTTATTTCAAAAAGACACGAAATATTGAAGCATTTTTTAATGCAAAATTAAATACCAAAGGGGTCAAACAAAAACTCGAACGTAAAGCATGCAAACACTTAAGAGTAAAACGAAAACTCGAAAAAACATAAGTCATGCTAAGAAATGTAAATATTAATATTATATAATGGTAAAAACTAAGTATTTAACTTAGTTTAAACCAAAAGTGTTTATACGAAGTTGCCCCTAAGTTGTCATTGGGGACTCCCTAAACCAAACTTCACCCCCAAATGGGACCGGGGGTAACCACTAATTGTTCCAAAAAAGAAAAAGAGAGGGGTTGATAAACCCTTTCACTAGACACTGGGAGGATTATCTTCATCAACAGAAGGAGCAGCTTGAGATGGCAAGGGTTGGGCAGCAACTTCATCAGGCACGATCTTATTACCCACTGGAACTTCAACCTCGGGTGATGAAAAACTTTGACTCTGCCGAGACCTTTCAATTGTCTCCTTAGTTTTGGAAATTTCAGCTTGTAAGTCAAATTTTTCTTGGCCCACTTCCGTTAATGTATCAAGCCGGGAATTCAAGTAAGCCCAACTCACATCAACAGTTGCCTTATCCTTGAGAGCTTCATAGTCCTTCTCCCATTGTTCAACGTCTTCTCTCAGCTCATCCCTTTCAACCACAGCAGCATCGTAGGAAGCTTGTAAAGGAGCAAGGGATCTCTCTAGAAATTGAAACTTGTTAGAGGATTCACGGAGGTCTTCTTGGGTCTGAGTAAGAGATTGCACGAGTTCTCCAGCATAAGCCTCCTTATGGTTTAGCAAATCCTTCAAGATTCTTATTTCTTCAGAAGCACGGGAAAGCTGTTCTGCAAACGAGGATTCTAGGATATTCTTATCCTTGCCTGCTTTATTCGAAAAAGCCTTCTCAATGGCTAAATTCCTTCTCAGGGAAGGATAAATTTTCTTCACCTACTAATCCATCTGTAGGGGCAGCAACAAACCTGGCATACCAACCTCAATATTTATCATCATCAGGATTGACTAAAACTCTCTTACTCCTAGCCACAAGAGTAAAGATTCCTTGGCGGAATAACTTGGGAGAGTAGAGGTGAATAAGATGATAAAAGGTAAAATAAGTGAAGCTAAGTTAGCCAAATATTTGAGGCATGCTACTGCCCTCCAGGCGATAGGACCGATTTGTCCCAAACACACATTAAAAAATTGACAAAACTCTATAATGACAGGGTCAATGGAAGACCTGAAACCCAAAGTAAAAGGGTAGGTATATACAAAAGAATAGCTTGCTTTGTAAGAAGTTATCCTTTGATTTTTATTGGGGACAAAGACCGGGAAATCAAATTTCCAATAACAAACTCTGCGCAGAAGAGAAATCAAACCCTCAGTAATTAGAGTAGGGTAAAGATCAGTGCGATCATGAGACGTCATGGAAGAAAGCTGTTTACTTATGACTTCACTGTCATTTACAAAAGAAAATTCAGCGGTTACAATCTCATCTACCTTTGGTTCGCGAAGTGGTTCACTGGACTCTTTACTCTTAGAATAAGATCTAGAAGCTCTAGCCCTAGAAGAAGATGGACTAACAATAACCCTAGAAGTTGGTGAGGGAGTAATGTTATGTTGAGAAGAAGAAGACCCTCTAGAAGGTGTTGAGCCCAAACTCCTTAATCTGCCGCCCCTCCTACTCCGGATCGGAGCAGAAGAAGGAGATAGCTCATCGACTATTATTACTTTTTTGGGGTCTTGGTTTAAAGAAGACATATTTGCATGAAAGAAGGACTTGAAAGCAGCAAAAGAAAAGTTTTTCGTAGAAGCAAAGGCAAAAAATGTGTATTTATACACGAAGGCAACCGTCAAAAATGGAAAGATACTAATGTGAAAGTCATTATTAAAACTGTCACTTCGTGACTGATGCAGCCGCAAAAACCCCTAAAGTGCGCTGATGAATTGCAGAACCAATCCAGAATCACCACGTGGCATGTGCATTTAATAGAAGTGACAAGCGACGTGTACGTTCAGAGACAGATGCAATGGTACGAGTAAAACGGCGGCAAAAAATTCCCGCCATAAATGAGTATCCACTTACCAAATATTCAAGTGATAAATAAATGGTAAGTGGGGGGACTATATGTATTGGTTAAAAATAGACATTACACGTGTAATATCTTGGGTGACAAAGCAATATACGTGGAGCAATGGAAGAGCGGCAGTTGGATAAAAGCTTAGAAACAGGTACGGAACAAAGAGGTACGGGGTAAAACACCCAGGAGATAATTAGAAGCGGAAGCTCCTGTCTAATTGAGGAGTTTAAGAGACACGGTCAGAATGAACCATGGCAGAATAAAGGACAGATTCATAGATCTTCAATCAATGAGCTAAACGTTATAGAATCTTCACGCAACAGTTACGATTACCTATTGTAACGTTACATTAATGATAAAAATATTCATTAATGCTCAATCGTTAAGAAGAGCAGGCGTTATATTAAGAAATTCCCTATAAAAGGGAGTAAAATCTCACTTGTAGAGACATCGAACCACTACTGAAATATACTTACTTTTATGCTATCTTATTGCTATCTTATTTACAAGTCTAAATCCTATTATTAGCTAATCTCTTTGATTATCTGAAGCCCGAGTACTTCTTAAAATAGCTTTGACAAAGAATCCAATTCTTTGGTTAAACACAAAACATACCGTAGCCTATCTGAAACTCACCCGAGCCCTCCCCGCTCCATACCAAACATGCACACTAGTTTAAAAACATCATACAAACTTGCTCGTGCGATCAAATCTCCATAATAACACCTAGAACTACAAATTTAGCACCAAAACATATGAAATTCTCAAGAATACTTTAAAATTCCTATTTTCTCAACCGGCCGTCCGAATCACGTCAAATCAACTCTGTTTCTCACCAAATTTCACAAGGTATAAATATCATAACGGACCTATACCGGGCTTCAGGACCAACATACCGACCTGACACCAACAAGATCAAACATTAACTAATTTCTTAAAATCAT
The DNA here is from genome assembly GCA_005239505.1 of Nicotiana paniculata. Classification (NCBI taxonomy): domain Eukaryota; kingdom Viridiplantae; phylum Streptophyta; class Magnoliopsida; order Solanales; family Solanaceae; genus Nicotiana; species Nicotiana paniculata. The sequence goes on along the minus strand of ML339023.1, from coordinate 25,219 downwards.
TAAATTTTTAGTCTTTCAATTTTCAACAAAAATTCATAGCTCGAGCTAGGGACCTCGGAATTCGATTCCGGGCATACGCCCAGGTCCTATATTTCCTTACGGACCCACCAGGACCATCAAAATACAGATCCGGGTCCATTTACTCAAAACGTTGATCGAAATCAACTAAAATTAATTTTTAAGGCCAAAAATTATTATTTCATCAATTGTTAACATAAAAGATTTCCGGAAACACGTCGGGATTGTGCATGCAAATCGAGGAGGGTGAAAATGAGATTTCAAGGCTAAAGAGTGCAGAATTGGTTCTAAAACATAAGATGACCCTTTGGGTCATCATAATCTCCACCTCTAAAAAAACCGTTCGTCCTCGAACGGACATAGAAAAGTACCTGAATTGGTGAATAGGTAGGGATATCTACTCCGCATGTCCGACTTGGACTCCCAAGTAGCTGCCTCAACATGCTGAGCTCTCCACTGCACTCGAACTGAAGGATAACTCTTCGACCACAACTGACGAACCTGCCGGTCTAGAATAGCCACCGACTCCTCCTCATAAGTCAAATCTTTGTCTAATTACAGCTGAAATATAACATGTGGGACGGGTCACCATGATACTTCCGGAGCATGGACAGATGGAATACTGTATGAACTGTTGATAACCCCGGAGGCAACATAAGTATATAATTCATCTCTCCCACTCTCTCAAGAATATCAAAAGGTCTGATATATCTAGGGCTCAAATTTCCCTTCTTCCCAAATCTCATGACACCCTTCATGGGTAATACCCGCAGCAACACTCTCTCCCCGACCATGAATACCACATCATGAACTCTACGGTCGGCATAACTCTTTTCCATGGACTGAGCTGTGCGAAGTCGATCCTATATAATCTTGACCATGTCCAAGGCCTCCGGTACTAAATCCGAACCCAACAACTGAACCTTCCCGGCTCAAACCACCCAACTGGAGACCTGCACCGTCTACCACATAATGCCTCATAGGGAGCCATCTGAATGCTCGACTAGTCGCTGTTGTTGTAGGCGAACTCTGCAAGGGGAAAGAACTGATCCCACGATCCCCCGAAGTCTATAACACAAGTGCGGAGCATATCCTCCAAGATCTGAATAGTATGCTTGGACTGCCCGTCCGTCTGAGGATGAAATGATGTGCTCAGCTCAACCCGCGTACCCAACTCACGTTGTATTTCCCTCTAGAAGTGCGGGGTAAACTGCATACCTCGATAAGAAATGATTGACGCGGGCCCACCATGAAGACGGACAATCTCCCGAATATAAATCTCTGCCAACCGCTCCGAAGAATAGGTAACAGCCACATGAATGAAGTGTGTTGACTTAGTCAGCCTATCCACAATGACCCAAACAGCGTCGAACTTCCTCTGAGTCTGTGGGAGTCCAACAACAAAGTCCATAGTGATATGCTCCCACTTTCACTCCGGAATCTCCATCTGCTGAAGCAAACCACCGGGTCTCTGATGCTCATACTTCACCTACTGACATTTCAGGAACTGAGCTACATAAGCAACTATATCCTTCTTCATCCTCCTCTACCAATAATGCTGCCGCAAATCCTAATACATCTTGGCGGTGCCCGGGTGAATAGAATATCAAGAATTGTCGGCCTCCTCAAGGATCAACTCAAGAAGCCCATCAACATTAGGCACACACACGTGTCCCTGCATCCTCAAAACTCCATCATCTCCAACAGTAACCTCCTTGCCACCACCGTGCCGCACTGTGTCCCTAAGGACCAACAAATGAGGGTCGTCATACTGCCGATCTCTGATACGCTAAAACAAGGAAGATCGAGCGACTGTGCAACCTAGAACACGACTGGGCTCTGAAATATCCAACCTCACAAACTGGTTGGCCAAAGTTTGAAAATCTGAAGCTAGCGGCCTCTCACCGACCGGAATGAACGCAAGGCTGCCCATACTCATTACCTTCCTACTCAATGTGTCGGCCACCACATTGGCCTTCCCCAGATGATACAATATAGTGATATCATAGTCTTTCAATAGCTCCAACCATCTCCTTTGCCTCAAATTGAGATCCTTTTACTTGAACAAATACTGAAGGTTGTGATGATCCGTGAAACCTCACACGACACACCATAAAGATAATGCCTCCAAATCTTCAGCATATGAACAATGGCTGCCAACTCTAAACCATGGACATGGTAATTATTCTCATGAACCTTCAACTGGTGAGAAGCATATGCAATCACCCTTCCCTCCTGCATCAATACTGCTCCGAGCCCAACACGGGTGGCATCACAATATACCATAAAGATCCTGAACCTGATGGTAACACCAACACCGACGTTGTAGTCAAAGCTATCTTGAGCTTCTGAAATCTCACCTCACACTCCTCCGACCATCTGAATGAGGCACCCTTCTGGGTCAACCGGTTCAACAGGGCTGCTATAGGTTAAAACCCCTCCATAAATCGACGGTAATAACCCCCCAAACCTAAGAAGCTCATGATCTCCGTGGCTGAAGTGGGTCTAGGACAGTTCTTGACTGCCTCAATCTTCTTAGGATATACCTGAATGCCCTATACTGATACAACATGGCCCAAGAAAGAAACTTAATCCAACCACAACTCGCACTTTGAAAATTTAGCATACAACTGACTATCTAAGTATCTTTGCATCCTATCTTCTCGAACCTCGAAGCTCCCATTTACTTGGTTTACAACCAGAAGAGAGTCACATTTTGCTTCGATGACCTATGCTTCTAGGCCTTTGGCCAGTTCGAGACCTGCAATCATGGCTTCATACTCGGTCTCATTGTTAGTCAACTTCGAAGTTTTTATAGATTGTCTAATTGTGAGATCCGTAGGTGGTTTTAGAACTATGCCGAGACCGGACCTTTTCACGTTCGAGGCACCGTCAGTGAAAAGGGTCCATACCCCCGATGATGTGCCCGTCTTTAACAAGAGTTCTTTCTCTACTTTGGGCACGAGGGCAGGCGTAAAATCGTCCATGAAGTACGCCAAAATTTGAGACTTGATAGTCGTTCGAGGTTGGTACTCGACGTCATACCCATTCGGGGTTGGTACTCGATGTCGCCCCCCCGAGTTCGATGACCCATTTGGCCAATCGGTCCGATAATTCGGGCCTATGCAGGATGTTTCGAAGAGGATATATAGTTAATACACATATAGGGTGGCATTGAAAGTAAGGCTTCAATTTCCTAGGTGCCTTACTAATGCAAGAGCTAGTTTTTCTAAGTGCGGATACCTGGTTTCAGCATCTCCTAGGGTCCGACTTACGCAATAGATAGGGAATACCTTATTCTTCTTGAACCAACACACCACTTACCCTTACTTCGGAGACGTCCAAATATAAGTATAGTGTTTCATCCTCCTTTGGGGTGTGGAGAAAAGGTGGGCTCGAGAGATACCACTTTAATTCCCCCAAAGCATGTTGGCTTTCCGGAGTCCACTCGAAGTTGTTTTTCTTCTTGAGTAGGGAGAAAAAGTGATGACTCCGATCTGATGACCTCGATATGAATCTTCCTAAGGCCGATATCCTCCCGGTTAGCCGATGTACTGCTTTCACATTGTTTACCACGGTGATCTCCTTGATGGCCTTGATTTTTTCAGGGTTGATCTCGATACCCCTGTTTGACACCATGAAGCCCAAAAATTTGTCCGATCCGACTACGAAAGCGCATTTCTCGGGGTTAAGCTTCATGTTGTACCTTCTTAGGATGTCGAATGTTTCCTGCAAATGAGTCAAATGATCCTCTGCGCTCATGGACTTAACTAGCATGTCATCAATGTAAACTTCCATAGAATTTCCTATTTGACGTTCAAACATCTTATTAACTAGGTGTTGATATGTAGCCCCCGCATTTTTTAGCCCAAAAGGCATTATGTTATAGCAATACGTGCCATACTTCGTGATGAACGAAGCCTTTTCCTAGTCCTCCGGGTTTGTTTGAATCTAATTGTACCCGGAGCAGGCATCGAGAAAGGTAAGGATCTCGTGGCCGGCCGTGGCATCGATCAAACGATCGATGTTGGGCATCGGGAATGAATCTTTAAGGCATGCTTTATTCAAGTCTTTATAATCTACATACATTCTTAGTTTATCTCCTTTTTAGAGAATAATACTACTTTAGCTAGCCATTCGAGGTATTTTACCTCCCTAATGGACCCTATTTTGAGCAGTTTTGTTACCTCATCTTTGATGAATGAATGTTTTACCTCAGACTGAGGCCTCCTTTTTTGCTTCACCAGTTTGAACCTAGGGTCAACACTTAGTCGATGGGTGGTTATCTCCGGTGGAATCCCTGTCATATATAAATGGGACCAAGCGAAGCACTCAATGTTATCAATAAGAAATTGAATAAGTTTTTTCCTGAGTTTAGGGGTTAATCCCGTTCCCAAGTATACTTTCATTCTGGAAGATGCTCAATTAATACGGGCTGCTCGAGATCTTCAACTGTGGACTTTTTTGCATCTGACTCCTCGAGGGCAACGAAGGCTCGAGGAGTGAGGAAGTCTTCTTTATCATCCTCGACCACCTTCTCACTGATTACCTATCCCTCGAGCTCTACCAAGGGTATAGACTGTGATTGTAATTTGGCTATTTGCTTGTCTTTTGATTTTTCCGAGGTGGAAGGCGTCGATACTGATGCCAAGTTATGCACCGCGAACATCTCCTTTGTTGCGTGCTGCTCTCCATACACAGTCTTTACACCATCCTTAGTTGGGAATTTCATCATTTGATGAAGAGTTGATGGCACCGCCCTCATACTATGAATCCATGGCCTTCCAAGTAGGGCATTGTATCTCATGTCACATTCGATGACATGGAACTTGGTATCTTGAATCGTACCGGCCACGTTGACTGGGAGGATAATTTCCCCCTTCGTTGTCTCACTCTCCATGTTGAATTCATTCGAGACTCGAGAGGCGGGCACGACTTGGTCAAGCAGCCCGAGCTGCTCCACAACCCTCGACCTGATTATGTTGGCTGGGCTACCTGGATCCACAAGCACACGTTTAATTTGAAACTTATTTAAAAGGAAAGAAATTACCAATGTATCATTATGAGGCTGAGATAAGGCCTCAATGTCTTCCTCGTTGAATATGAGGGTACCCTCGGATATATAGTCCCGATTCCGCTTTTTCCTTGTGATGGATACTTTTGTTCGCTTGAATATGGGTCCCTATGGGACGTCGACTCCTCCGATGATCATGTGAATGATATTTTGTGGATCCTCTGGTTCATTTTTTCTATTGGCATATCTTTCTCGAAAGTGGTTCTTGGCCCGGTCGTTGAGGAACACTCGAAGGTGCCCTTCGTTGAACAATCTAGCTACCTCCTCTCAAAGCTGTATGCAGTCCTCGATCTTGTGCCCATGAGTGCCATGGTATTTACACATTAAGTTGGGGCTCATTTGGGAAGTATCTGATTGTATAGGATTCGCCACCTGGTTTCTCTGATCTTGCCTATGGCCGATACGATGTCTGAGGCATAGATGTTGAAGTTGTACTCTGTCAATCGGGGTGCCTCCAATGGTCTCGAATGCCTATCGAACCCTGCTTTTCTCATGAGTCCTCGGGAACTTTGGCCTCAATCCACCCTTCGATCATTTCGAGTTATATTACGCCTCGAAGCGTTTCTTCGCTCTTCGACATATGGTTGGTACCTTTCCTTGCTTGGTATCGTCTCCCTTCCCGCATTCCTTGATTCTTTTGCTAAGAGCCTGCTTGGATATACTGAGCCCGAGGGGGCTCCCAATTGGTCTTCCTCGACCCTAATTTTTGATTGGTACCTGCTGTGCACATCCGCCCAAGTTACGGCGGGATACTCGATCAAATTTTGTTTCAGCTGGTTCGAAGCTATCGAGCTTCGTTCATTCAAGCCCTGAGTGAAGGCTTGAACGGCCCAGTCATCGGAGATTGGTGGTAGTTCCATTCGTTCCATATAAAAACGGGATACGAACTCCTTTAGCATCTCATTCTCTCTTTGATTAATTTTGAAAACATCAGACTTCCTTGTAGCGACCTTAATGGCACCAGCATGTCCCTTAACAAAAGAGTCTTCCAACATGGCAAACGAATCTATCGAGTTTGGGGGGAGGTTATGATACCACATCATGGCCCCTTTGGATAGTGTTTCTCCAAACTTCTTCAACAACGCGGACTCAATCTCGTTATCTTTTAAGTCATTCCCTTATATGCTCATTGGGGTTCGTGGTCCCGTTGTACTTCGGGATATCGGGCATCTTGAATTTTTTCAGAATAGGCTTCGGAGCCGCACTTGATGGAAATGGTTTCTGCACGAACTTCTTCTGAATCTACTCCCTTCAAAATCGTGCGCCCGGGATCTGGTCAACCCTCGAGTTATAGGTTTCCACTTTTTATCGTTGGTCTCTATCTTCTTTTCTCCTGACTCGATCCTTTTGGTGAGGTCCTCGAGCATTTTCATAATAATGGGGTTTGTTCCTGACCCGTTATTGTTCGATCTTTCTGGTGCTTGTTCGACTCGAGGAGTTGTTTCCGGTCCTGCTGTGCTCGGGGTCTTTTGTTGACTTTGTAGCTAAGCAATAGCCATTTGCTGTGCTTGTAGCATTTCAAAGATTATTTGCAAACTAACTTCTCTTTCTTCTCGAGCTTGTGTTCCTGGTGCATTATGCTGGTCACCTTCATGCAAACTTCTGTCAATATCAGTATCCAAATCGACGTGCAAAGCGTTACGTGAGCCTACGTCGACAGGGAGTGGTGCTGGTACCACCCCAGGGTTTTGCGGTGCTACACCGGCGACTGGGGCCGCTGCACTGTTCTCTCCATGGGACTCAAGGCCATCGTTTCCATGTGCATTTGTTGAGTTAGAAATTTTTTTACCTGAAATCAAAGAATCTTGGGCAAGAAAAAGTGTGAAGAATAACTTGTGTAATCATAAAACTAGCACCAAAACAACCACTATTATTTTTAGCCCCGCGGTGAGCGTTAAACTGTTTACCTTGAAAATAGTTTTAACAATTATATTTGATTTGTGGTTCTAAAAATACGTGATTTATCTTAATACTAGTTGATAATCAAGAAATGATAAGTGTAAAGTAAGGAGAATGAAATAAGCAAACTGAGGTTAGCTCAAGATTGGAGCCTCGAGCTCACTGGGATCGGGGGCCTCGGGGTCCAACAGTAGCAATAAATGAAGAACACTAAAATAAAGAACAGTAAAGCTCTGAGACAGTGTTGAGCACGAAAAGAGTAGAGAATGTTCTATTGCAGTTTATATTGTGTGTTACAAGAATGATTGGGGTCCCTTTATATAGGAGGGGTGAATCCCAACATAGTACATGTCTAATTATGACAGAGAAATGCTATTGGTACAGCTGTATAACGGCCTTGTACGAACTTGTACTGCCTTTACATACGTATCAGCTCCAACCACGTGTTCTTGAAAAATTCCCGTCTTTCCATGACGGTCATCGATTTTGCTCAGCTTCTAGGTAAGCCCGTGATGGGCCTTCGATATACCTTCTCGAGGTATGCGCTTCGAGGTCGAACTTTAGATTCTACTTCGAGCCTCTCGAGATCGGGCTTGGCATGCCATAGAGACCTCGAGGTCGGACTCTCCGATATCGACAGTATACAATTAGAGAGTAATATGCCGTTCCTTTCTATAGAAAGATTAGAGAGCAAAATAACCCTAAAACACTAAAAGCACAAAAGAAAGCCAAAAAGTGAGGTGCAAGATTTTTTATTACTTGTCTGAATCAACTTGTCATCACTAGGAGCAAAGGTTCTAATTTCTTCCTATGTCTCTATCCCAATTTATGCATTTAAATTTATGTTATTTTGATTAATTCTGCAGACTTCGGCAAATTTTCTTGTTCTTAGATTATCTGCACATATCCCTTTTTTTACTTTTTGGTTCAACTTTGTTAAGAAATGGAATCCTAGTGATTTCTTTTTGTGTTATCTTAAATATATGAAATTTACATCTTCTTCCTTGTTACTTTTGAAATTTTGGGGCAGTAAGTGTGTGTTGATTGGTCTATATTTGTTTCCTTTCATGTCTGTTTGATTTTTTAAGTTAAAGCACTGTGAAGAATTGTCCGAAAATTGTTAACTCTTAAAGTTCACTGTTAGATACCATGTACTAGAAGGTTTAAATTTTTGTTAAAACATAGGCATCATGCCTTAGAAATGAGACTGTTGATTAGCTGGTTTATAACATAAATTGGTGATTATAGTTAATGCAGTTATTTTTCTTTCTTAGTTGTTTACATTAAAATTTGTATGAGTTCGTTGTAGAAAGCACGACTTGGGGTTGGTCGATTTCAGGACTTCAGGTTCTGTGAAAAGCATTGACTTACTTGAGTTTTCAGTGTGATTTAGTCCTATATTGATTTTTTTAAGAACATGCCTTCGTTTGAGCCTGCCTAAAATTATGTGAATCCACATCATTGCCTGCAGTTTGTGTTATATTTGGAAAGTGTGTATGTCTTTGTTAGGGTACGATTCAACTTAGTTTCACCTTAAGTAGTGAAGGGTCCATTAAAAAAGTATTTGGATCCTGTTTGAAAGCATGAAGTTCTATTCGGAATACTCCCTCTGTGTTTTGAGTTAGCAAGAAAAATTCTCTAGCATCCCATGTTTCAATTTTGTGTTTTAAGTGAAGATTTGTTAAGTATTCGTAGAGTACATCTCGATCATGTGTGTGTCTGCAAGGACCATAGTCCTGGGCACTGCTGGTAATTGAAATTTGTCTATATGTTGGGACCAAAAGTTATGCAAAACATAGATGCGAAATGGTATGAACTATGAACACTGTAATATATTTTTTAAACAAATTTAGAAGAACTATATCCACATATTTTATTCATTTAATTCTAATGATTATTTTTCCGCAGGAGAAAAAATATGGAAAAGCTCCTTCTTTTGTTGAAGTTTTTATGGAATCCCGCAAGAGAAAAAAAGGAAACAAGTTAATGCTTTTCAACAAGATGTTATTGTAATGTCAATGTGTTCTCTTTTCTTTTTATCTTGTTTTATATTACACATTTGTACGTTTATTTGATTGATTTGCATTTTTTGATTGTACGACTAATTTAAAAAGCAGCAAAAAGAAGGAGAAATTTCTTTAAATGATGATGATATCTTCGAAAAAGTACTCGGGGCTGGAAAAAAATGGATATCTTCGTGCATATGGCCCCGGAAAAAACATCGGTGAATATTTTGGTGGTACACCAACAGAAGTACAACTTATAAAGCAACTAGAATTGACCAGAAAAGAAGTAAATGAGCGTGTGGAAGAAGTTAAAAGGGAAGCTAAGGAACAAGTTGAAGAAATCAAGAAAAATATGAATAATCAACTAGCAGAGATGAGTAAACAATGGGAAGAAAAATCTCGAATGAAACTTGCAGCACAAGGTCTACAACAAAATGATACAGATCTAACAGTAAGTAACTTATTAGACTTTTATTACTATCTTTTTATATTAGTAATTTAGTATATATGTGATTTCTTTAACGTAATATTCATATTAAAAATAAATTTAATTTTTTATATAAAATGCTTCATTGTATCATTTAGTCATATGCTTTTTTTTCTATTGTTATTGCAGTCTGTGAAGGAGTTATAAAAGCATCAAGGTCGATAGGCACACGAATAATGTTTTTCCTCTTGTCAAAGCCTATTGATATGTTTCAAACAATATTTTAATATTTGGAATGATATTGTTGAACCTTTGTTAAATTTTTTTACTAATATTGCATTTATTACGTAATTGAAGATCTTATGTTACAGTTGCCTATGTGTTTCATTGCCAAAATTTGATTGTATTTCTAAATAGGCTTTATATGAATTGTTGTGGCTAATAATGCTTGTGGCAATTTTTTAATTAGTAGCAGTGAATTTCTTAAATTTGTAGCTAAATATATATGTTGCCACATAATAAGAACATAGTTATATATTTTTATTTTCATAGCAATTGAAGAATATTTATTGCTACGATTTTATGCTTCATGGCAAAAGAGAATGGAATATTAGCTATCGGTTTTTCAATGTGTGGCTAAACATATACTCCTATAATAGCCACGTATCAAGAACATGGCAACTACTTCAATTCATAGCTATGGAGTTTTAAAATTGTAGCTAAACATGATTACTATTGCCACGAGACTAGGCTCTAGAAATAGCCACAAAATTTGAGTTTGCATAGCAGATAAATTAAATCTTTTGCTACAATACAACATTTCGTGGCTACAATATGAAAATAACTACAAATTTGTTCGTCGTGGCAAAAGAATAAAATCACTTGCTATAATTATATTTTTTGTAGCAAAAACCTTTTATCATCATAGCTACAACTTAAAAGTTTTCCATAGCAATAAGTATTAGTCCTTAGCCAGATCATATAAAGTCTGTAGTTGACTTTTAGCTATGCTACATTTTGCTACGAATGCTACGGAAAAAGATATTGTGGCTAAAGCGTTTTGCCACGAAAATTTTCATATTTTGCTACAGTGCTTTCATAGCTATAGATGTGTAATGTTGTAGTGGTTTTTATGCACTTAAGGTCAAATAGCACTGAAGTGCAAATTGCTCAGAAACAGAAATTTAATTTTCGAATTTTAACGATCAAATATTCGATTTAATACCTAAATCTACTCCAAATAAACTCAAATTTGAAAACATAACCTCCAAATATCATCAAGAACAAACCCCAATAATCAATTTGTCAAAACAACAATAAATCTAATTAACTCATTTTGCAATTAAGAAAAAGAAAAAGAAGAAAACCTAAGCAATAGTAAAAAAAAATGCGCCATAACAGCTCACCACTGGAAATATCATAAACTACCTTAAAATGTGTTCACAAACACCATATAAAATCACTCACCCGAAGAAGAAGATGATGAAAGAGGAGAAAAAGGCCTGACGTTGTTTAAAAAGTGAGCACAAATTAAAAAAAATTTAAAAAGTGAGTACAAAATTTTTTACATGATTTACAAAACAACTAATGTTATATAATTAAGAAATTAGTTTTGTAATTAAGTGTTGGGCATGGGCCACCTTTCATCTAGTATTACAAGAAAAGTGAAACCCATAAAAACAGTTTCAAAGGGATGAAAAAGTTACAACTCCCTCCATTTTATGGTTTGAACATATCATAACATTTATATGTCCATAAACATTAAATTATCTTCAAATTTAGAAGAGGGTCATTCTGTTTTGAACGGACTAAAAAAAATAGATTCACATAAACTGAAACGGTGAAGTATTATAAAGTTGCCATTTTTTCCCGAAACTGTAGCCTCTTCCTCCTTCTCTAACAACTTGTTTGGATTGTTGTTACACGTCGTTTCATAATATATCGTATTGTATTGTACTGTATTATTTGATGAATACAACAATTGAAAAGACGGCATCGTTTGCCGTCATTTCACGATGTAACGCACAAATAATATGAAGAATAAACTTGCAGTATTACTAACAAAAAATAGGATACTGAATAGAATTAATATATAAAAAAGTAGGGTGAAAGATAAAATATGATTATTTTAATAATGAGGAAGGGCAAGATGAGAGAAAAAAAGCAAGGCAACGATACCACCACTCCAAATTCATCGTTCCATAAAGTGGCAATTTTTGTCGTTACGTTACTACAAATTTAACAATACGATACAATAAAATTTAAGTAACAATCAAAATAAATATTATATTTAAAGTAACAATACGATACGATATATTCGGTAACAACCATCCAAACAAGCCGTAAACCAAAAGGCATAGACCCTAATGTCGAGCCACCACGTGAAGGAGACATAGTGCAGCGTCTTATAAGGATTTCTTTGTTTATTATAAAGATTCCTCTTGGGAGGCATTTTTTACTGTTTACTTCCTTTTGCTCTTTCGTCATTATATTAATCATACTTAAACCGTCAACGTAACAACTTTCATTAATTACAATATGGAAATATAAATCAAGAAAGGTGAGGATTTCCTAACTTTGGATACTATTATCGAAAATGCATGGCTCCTGGAATTTTACCACCCTTTCTTTCGATCTATACCAACAAGAATCCAGAATAAGATATACATTCTCTGTAAATAAATATATAAAACACAAAATTTGCCACAAGTTGATAATATTCTACGGAATTACAGCCATAATGTCTCTTTTAATTACTACCAAGTTGCTTATCAACTCTTTCCCAGGTTCTCTCCATTTATATATGCCTAGTTACATTTATTAGTGCATTAAAGCTCCAAATTAAGCTTGTTAATTAGGAATGTATAGTTGAAACATCATGTCAATGGAGTGTTGCTAGCAACTTGACTCTTTTTCGTCTTTCCTTGAGCCGAGAGTCTATTAGAAACAACCTCTCTACCTTCACAACGTAGGCTCTTGTGGCGTCATTGTGGTATCATGTCAATGGAGTCTTCAAGAATTAGTTTGCGTCCATTCAGCGTGACGGATGTTGATGATGTGATGATATGGGGCAGTGATGATCAAGTAACTCGGACCACCCGATGGAAGACTTTGACCTCGAAAGAAGAAGCCTTGATCTTCATTAAGGAAGTGTGTATACCTTACCCTTGGCGTGTATCGATATGCATCGATGATCGATCGATCGGATTCCTATGGGTGATCCATCCAGGAAGAGGTGCTGATGACGAGACAAATCAAGCTACTGCAGATATAGGATATGCTATTGCAGTTGAGTATTGGGGGAAGGGGATTGCGACAAAAGCACTCAAAATGGCAATACCTCAAGTGTTCATTATCTTTCCTGAAATAGTAAAGCTTCAAGCATTTGTTCTTTTGGAGAATAAGGCTTCTCATAGGGTATTGGAGAAGGCTGGATTTGTCTACCAAGGTTCCATAACACATCAAGTCCAGATCAATGGAGAAGCAATTGTGGTGGTTGATGCAGTTTACACTTTTCTATCCACAGACAAAATCCCTCCAACCCCATGAATTTCAAGTTTTTAACTCTATGATGTGCAAGTTAAGCTCTTTTCTTTTTCACTACTTCAAAAAAGTAAGTCATGCCACAATGGTGCTGCGTGATCAAGTCCCAAATTTTTTTTTTTTTTTTTTTTTTTTTTGGGTGGAAAGTTCGAATTTCAGGTGTGAAATTCTTGTATTTTTCTTGTCATCAAATACACCATTTTAACATACATTGGGGCTCAAACCAATGGAGTTATAACAACTCTATCTATAAACAGTCCAGCTGAATGCAAACATAGGAATTTCTTTGAGCAATTTAACTATATGACAAGGGTAATACTATTTCTATTTGGATTTACCAAACAACAGTTACTTGATAACAAAAGTATATAACATAGTATTATCTCCTGAAGTTTTGAACAATAGAGCTTAAAATTTGGTTTGGAAAATTACAGCTAGTACCATCATGAGTTACTGGTAAAGAATCTTAACACACCCGATCAGTTGTCTCCATTTCCATTATATTAATTTACAGCAGTAGTCTTTGTTATCTCGCTAGAAACAAGTTAAACATATATTAAACAGGTTTTAACTCAAGTAATTCTGTCTCAAATGTAATTATCCTCTTTCTTGGTATTTCATGATCCAAATCCTATCTTTTGAAGTCTTGCGAATCCTTTGCAATAGTAAATCTCTACATCTTTTTTGTTTATGATGTCCTGAAAGATAAGTAAGACTGAGGAAAGCATACAACATATTGAAAAATCGTTTTCAATAAATGACAAAAAGTCCATTGTACTAACATCATCAGTTCATTGGGAGCATAGGCGAGTCAAGAAATAAAAACACACGTGTTATTGCTAATAAAAAATAAACCCACCTCCTTTGTTCGGGCTTGGGACCGCCTGTATCATAGTATAACTTGAACACAGGTAGAGTTAAAAAAAAAAATCTTGAGGCATGGATCGAATAAGTCAACTTAACAGAGTTGAACTAAAATCACATAAATATGTAACATGCCTTTGTATATTGAGATTTGCAGACACTAATGCTTTCACTGATTTCGCATCCGAAAAATTTCACAATGTTAATAGTTTTATCCATATATTGCACACCAAAAAGCTATACTAGAAGGATAAGAACTTAGCCAGGATTTTGTGATGTCCCGATAGGTCATCTCCTGTTTTGAAACATAATTCTGTGATCTGAAGCCTTAAAAATCATATTTTAGCCTTTCTCGAATTGCGTGCGCAGTCCGAGCATCTTTCCGAAATGCTTTATGTTAAAAACTATAAAAATTAAGGATTTTTGTCTAAAAACTTCATTTGAGTTGACCTCGGTCAACATTTTTAGTAAATGGACCCAGATTCATATTTTGACGATCCCGGTGGGTCCGTACAGTTATTTGGGAAGTGGGCGTATGCCTAAAATCGAATTCGGAAGTCCCTAACCCGAGATACTGTACTTTGTCGAAATTTAAAAGTTAAAGGCATAATGAATGTGACATGTTTCACCAAAGTTTGACTCTTGGATAACTGGTCCGTATTTTGGTTCCAAAATCTGGTATAGGTCCAATACCATATTTATGACTTGTTTGTAAAATTTGATGAATAACAGAGTTGGTTTGACGTGATTCGGACGTCTGGTTGTGAAAATAGAAGTTTCAAAGCTTTCTTGAAAATTTCATTTGATATGGTGTTCAATTCCTAGCTCTAGGTGTTATTTTGGTATTTTGATCGTGCGATCAAGTTCGTATGATATTTTTAGAATTGTGTGCATTTTTAATTTGGAGCCCCGAGGGTTCGGGTGAGTTTCGGATAGGCTACGGAGTGAAAATTGGACTTAGAGCATTGCTGGTGTTTAAATTGCTGGTGTAGGCCTCTGATCTCGCAAATGCGAGATCAGGCATCGCATTCGCAACCTCTGCAGGTTCCGCATTTGCGAGATATTTCTCGCATATGCGAAGAATAGCCGGGCCTCATGATCTTCACATTTGAGAAGTGGAACGGGGGAAGGCAGTGATCGCATTTGCGATCACATGGTCGCAATTGCGGAAAGGGTCAGGCTCGTATTTGTGAGATTGTCTTCGTATTTGTGATGATAGCATGAATGGGGAGACCTTCGCATTTGTGATAGGTTCTTCGTATTTGCGGGGCTTGTATTTGCAAACCCTAGGTCGCAAATGCGACACCTGCAACTGATCAAAATGACTTTGGACCGGATTTTTGGTTCATTTCTCAAATTTTCAAAACCTAAAACCTTAGAGGCGATTTTTCCAAGACTTCTTCTTCCCAAAATCATTGGTAAGTGATCTTAAACTAATTTCTTTCAATCTTCCACTACTTTTTCCTAAAATTCAACCTAAAATCTAAAGTTTTCATGGGAGAATTGGGTAGAAATTAGGGGTTTGGTAATTTGGGGATTTAGACCTCAAATTAAGGTCAAATTCCAAAATAAATCACATAACCGGGCTTGGGGGTGAATGGATAATCGGGTTTTGATCCGAATTTCTAGTTTGGACCAAGCGGGCCCACGTGTTGACTATTTTTGACTTTTTTCAAAAATGTCCTAAATTGAATTCTTGCAATCGTACCTAAGGCTTAATTCAAATCGTTTGGTTAGAAATTTGCTAGATTTTATCGGTCTGGAGGTTTGTATGAAGGGCAAGGTTATGGTTGAGCAGTGAGTGATCTTTGGAGCGAGGTAAGTGTTGTGTCTAACCTTTACTTGAGGGAATTAGGAACCCTCTAACTATTTTCTATGTGTAATCCATGTGAGCGACGTATATGTGAGGTGACGAGTAATTATGCGCCGCTAAATTATCTGTTTCCCTGTTTTTCCCATTTTTCTCCTGTTGTTTCTTTCCCTGTCTTAAGTGTTACATGCTCTAATTGTATTCTCATGCCTAATTGCTACTTGTTAGACATTGTTTCCTTCTGTTCATGATATTTGTTCTTTCCATAGTTTCATTATCTCCTATTATTTGTTTAAGCTGGTTTATCGGTACCCTTTTGTTGTACATTCTGAATTGGTCTTGCTATGTAGAAGTACTATGTGAACTTTCATGGTGTTAAGTTTCCTATTTGTTTCGGTTTGGAGTTTAAGTATTGTGAAGGGTTTCTGTGATTTAAATTGTGCAAATTATGTACATACTGAGTAATTAATATTGATATGGCGGGGTCGGATTGCATGCCACAACAGGTGGAATAAGGATGATATGTGGAGGTTGAATAAGGATGAATTGATATTGTACGGTGGGAACGGATTGCACGCCGCAACAGGTGTAATAAGGGCGGATTGTTTGGTGAAATAAGGGTGAATTATGATAGTGTTATTGTGATATGGTGGGATCGGGTTGCACGCTGAAACACTTGTATTTATATTAAGTTGTTTATGCTATTATGAGGAAATAAGGGAGAAATATGAGATGTACGTTGGGATCGGGTTGCACGCCACAACAACCTATGTGTTTATGCTTTCCCTGAATTGTGCTAGCTTTACGGGATCCCTTATTGAACTTAAGGATTGGTAATTTCTAAACGGTGTTGACTTATTTCCGAGAGTTGTAGTTATTTCTTGCAAATTACTGCTTATTCCTATTATGTCTCCCTTTTTTCCTTTTATCATACATACTGCGTACAGGTTGTACTGTGAATGACCCATCGTAGCCCCGTCACTACTTCGTCGAGGTTAGGCTCGGCACTTATTAGTACATGCGGTCGGTTATATTGATACTGCACTCTCCACTTCCTATGCAGATTTTGGTGATCCTTCGAGCTGATCGTGAGGTTGACTGCAAGATTCATCTGATAGGAGACACAAGGTAGATATGCTGGCGCCTGCAGACCCTGGTGTCCCGTTTTATACATTACACTTTACTGTTTTTTTCATTTCGAAAACATTTTTAATTCTTTCGGACATTTACTTGTAGTGAAACCTCAGAAGTTCGTGAATTGTGACTCTAGATTCTGGGTAGTAGTATATATATTGAAGCTGTTATATATAACTTCGCACTCATTTTAACTCGTTATAGCTTATTTGTTATTATTACGGATATGTAAAAGAATTGGCTTAATGATTCTCTAACATTGGCTCTCCTAGCAAGTGAAATGTTAGGCGTCATCACGGTCCCGACGGTGGAAATTCTGGGTCGTAACAAGTTGGTATAAGAGTACTAGGTTTCCTAGGTCTCATAATTCACGAGCGAGCTTAGTAGAGTCTGAGGGATCGGTACGGAGACGTCTGTACTTATCTCCTAGAGGCTATGAAGTTAACAAAATTTCACTTCTATTCTTCTCGGTCGTGCGATTTTGTTTTCTCAATACTGATTGAAATTTTCTACTCTTATTCTCTGGCAGATAGTGAGAACACATACCGCATCTTCAGTTGAGCAGCAGCCAGAGCCTCCAGTGGCAGCTCCTACGAGGGGAAGAGGTCGAGGCCGAGGTCGTGCTAGAGGCCAAGGTAGGGGCAGGGCTCAGCCCAGAGACCGAACATCAGCCCAGCAGTGGAGCCTCAGGTAGAATTTGACGAGGAGGTTCCAGCCTAGACTGTTCCTGCCGGGCCAGCTCAGGTTCCGGAGGGGTTCATTGCCACCCCAGTGCTTCAGGACACTTTGGTCTGTTTGGTGGGCCTTATGGAGAGTGTGGCACAGACTAGCGCATTTCCCATGGCACCAGCCGTCTTTCAGGCTGGAGGAGGATCCCAGACTCTTGCTACTCACACTGTGGAGCAGATGGCTCCCTAGTATCAGACTCCAGCAGCTCATCCGGTCGGAGTAGTTCAGCCGGTTGTTGCGGCACAGACCAGTGATAGGTCAGCTATGTCTTCTAAGGCTTTGTGGAGATTGGACAGGTTTACCAAGCTCTTCCCAGTTCACTTCAGTGGTGTTACTTCAGAGGATCCCCATGAGTATCTTGACAGCTGTCATGAAGTGCTACAGAAAATGGGTATATTGGAGACCAATGGGGTCGACTTTGCTGCATTTCAGATGACTGGTTCCGCCAAAAAATGGTGGAGAGATTATTTGTTAACCAGACCAGCGGGGTTGCCTGCTCTTACTTGGGACTAGTTCTCTCAGATCTTCCTAGAGAAGTTTATGCATATCACATTGAGAAAGGAGCATCGTCGTCAGTTTGAGCGTCTCCGGCAGGGCAGTATGACTGTTACTCAGTATGAGACCCGTTTTGTGGATTTGGACCGTCATTCTCTTCTTCTACTTCCTATCGATAGAGATAGGGTGAGGAGGTTTATTGAGGGACTTACTCAGCCTATTAGATTGCATATGTCAAAGGACAATGGGAGTGATATTTCTTTTCAGGCGGCTGTCAATATCGCCAGGCGAGTCGAGATGGTTCTTATACAGAGAGGTCAGGGGTCTGACAAGAGACCTCATCATTCTGATGGGTTAAGTGGTGCCTCATCTGAAGGCAGGGGTACTTTTGGTAGGGGCTATCCTCCCAGGTTGTTTCATTCAGCGCTTCAGGCATCCCACAGTGCTTCAGGGAGTCGTGGTCTTTATGTGCCTCATTCTGAATAGCCAGCCTATAGTGCACCATCGGCTCTTTTCAGTGCACCTCTTATTCAGAGTTATTAAAGTGGTCATCCGGCCCGTTCAGATCAGTCTCAGTTTCCACAGCCATAGTACCAGGATGGATGTTTTGAGGGTGGTGGTTATGGGCATATCAGGAGGACCTGTCCGTGATTATTGGGCGTCTCGCCAAAGCATCAGGGTTCTCGTTCCATGGTTTCGGCACCAGTTGCTGCACCGCCTGCTCAGTCAGCCATAGGAAGGGGTCAGGAAGCTAGAGGTAGGGGTCAGACTGTTAGAGGTGGAGGTCAGTCCGTTAGAGGTGGAGGCCAGCCAGCTAGAGGCCGTCCCAGAGAAGTGGTTCAGAGTGGTGGGGCCCAGCCCCGATGTTATGCTTTTCCAGCCAGGCTTGAGGCTGATTCATCCGTTGTTATTATTATAGGTACTGTTTCAGTTTGCAGTAGAGATGATTCATTTCTATTTGATTCGGGGTCTACTTACTCCTATGTGTCATCCTATTTCGCTTCATATTTGGTTGTGCCTCGTGATTCTTTCAGTTCTCCTGTGGATGTGTCCACACCTGTGGGGGATTCTCTTTTCGTAGATCGAGTTTATCATTCGTGTGTGGTCACCATTGGGAGTCTCGAGACTAGTGTATATCTTCTATTTCTCGATATGGTCGATTTTCGTGTCATTTTGCGTATGGATTGGTTGTCACCTTATCACGCTATATTAGACTGTCATACCAAGACGGTGACCTTAGCTTTGATGGGGTTGCCTCGATTATAGTGCAGGGGGACTCTTGGCCATTCTACCAGCAGGGTTGTCTCTTATATGAAGGCTCGACATATAGTCAAGAAGGGGTGTCTAGGAGGTTCCTTCCATGGATTCACTGCTAGTTGTTCATGAGTTCCCAGAGGTATTCCCTACAAACCTGTCGGGGATGCCACCCGACAGGGATATTGATTATGTATATATTTGGCTCTGGGAACTCAGCCCATCTCTGTTCCGCCATACCGTATGGCCCCGCTAGAGTTGAAAGAATTGAAGGAATAGTTGCAGGATTTTCTTGACAAGGGCTTCATAAGACCTAGTGTCTCGCCCTGGGGTGCACCTGTGTTGGTTGTGAAGAAGAAGGATGGATCGATGAGGATGTGTATAGATTATCGACAGTTGAACAAAGTCACCATCAAGAACAAGTATCCATTGTCGAGGATTTATGATTAATTTGATCAGCTTCAGGGTGCCAAGGTTTTTTCGAAGATTGATTTGAGATCTGGCTACCATCAGTTGAGGATTAGGTCATCTGATGTCCCTAAGATAGCTTTTCGGACTCGGTACAGGCATTATGAGTTTCTAGTGATGTCTTTTGGGTTGACAAATACCCCAGAAACATTTATTGATTTGATGAACCAAGTGTTCAAGCCTTATTTAGAATCCTTTGTGATTGTGTTTATTGACGACATATTGATCTACTCCCGCAGTCGAAAGGAGCATGAGCAGCACCTTAGGATTGTGCTTTAGACTCTGATGGACAGCCAGTTATAAGCTAAATTTTCAAAGTGCTTTGTTGGACTCAATCGCTTGGACCATGTTGTATTAGTAGAGGGCATTCAGGTAGATCCTAAGAAGATTGAGGTAGTTCAAAATTGGCGTAGACCCACTTCCGCCATGGAGATCAGGAGTTTCTTGGGTTTGGCGGGCTATTATCGTCGATTTGTGGAGGTGTTTTCATCTATAGCAGCCCAGTTGACCAGGTTGACCCAGAAGGGTGCCTCATTCAGATGGTGAGACGAGTGTGAGGCGAGCTTTCAGAAGCTCAAGACTGCTTTGACTATATCGTTGATGTTGGTGTTGCCCATAGGTTCAGGATCTTATACGGTCTATTATGATGTGTCCCGTGTTGGGATAGGTGCGGTATTGATGTAGGAAGGCAGGGTGATTGCATATGCATCGGGGCAGTTGAAGGTTCATGAGAAGAATTACCATGTCCATGATTTAGAGTTGGCAGCCATTGTTCATGCGCTGAAGATTTGGAGTCACTATTTTATGGTGTGTCGTGCGAGGTTTTCACTGATCATCGGAGCCTTCAGTATTTGTTCAAATAAAATATCTCAATTTGAGACAAAGGAGGTGGTTGGATCTATTGAAATATTATGATATTACCATCTTGTATCATCCCGGGAAGGCCAATGTGGTGGCCAACGCATTGAGTAGGAAGGCAACGAGTATGGGTATCCTTGCATTCATTCTAGTCGGTGAGAGGCCGCTTGCGTCAGATTTTCAGACTTTGGCCAGCCAGTTTGTGAGGTTGGATATTTCAGAGCCCAGCCGTGTTCTAGCTTGTACAGTCGCTCGGTCTTCTTTGTTTGAGCGTATCAGATATCGGCAGTATGACAACCCTTATTTGTTGGTCTTTAGGGACACCGTGCGGCACTTTGGTGACAAGCAGGTTACTGTTGGAGATGACGGAGTCTTGAGGATGCATGGTCGTGTCTGGTGCCTAATATGGATGGATTTCGTGGGTTGATTCTTGAGGAGGCCCACAGTTCCCGATATTCTATTCATCCAGGTGACGCCAAGATGTATCAGGACTTGCGGCATCATTATTGGTGGAGGAGGATGAAGAAGGATATAGTTGCTTATGTATCTCGGTGCCTGAATTGTCAGCGGGTGAAGTATGAGTACCAGAGACCCGGTGGTTTGCTTCAGCAGATAAATATTCCTGAGTGGAAGTGGGAGCGTATCACTATGGATTTCGTTGTTAGACAGGTTGACTAAGTCACCTCATTTCATTCATGTGGCAGTTAACTTTTCTTCGGAGCGGTTAGTAGATATTTACATCCGCGAGATCGCCCGCCTTCATGGTGTGCTCGTGTCTATCAATTCTGATCTAGGTACGCAGTTCACCTCGTACTTCTGGAGGGCAGTACAACGTGAGTTGTTCACGCGGGTTGAGTTTAGCACAACGTTTCATCCTCAGATGGACGGAAAATCCAAGCGAACTATTCAGATCTTAGAGGATATGCTCTACGCATGTGTTATAGACTTCGGAGGATCGTGGGATCAGTTATTTCCTCTTGTAGAGTTCACCTACAAATACAACTACTAGTCGAGCATTCAGATGGCTCCCTATAAGGCATTATACGATAAGCAGTGTCGGTCGCCAGTTGGGTGGTTCGAGCCGGGGGAGGCTCGGTTGTTGGGTACAGATCTAGTAAAGGATGTCGTGGATAAGGTCAAGATTATTAAGGATCGACTTCGCACAGCTCAGTCCAGGCAGAAAAGTTATGTCGACCGTAGAGTTCGTGATGTTGCATTCATGGTCGGTGAGAGAGTGTTGCTCCGGGTATCACCCATGAACGGTGTCATGAGGTTTGGAAAGAAGGGCAAGTTGAGCCCTAGGTATATCGGTCCTTTTGAGCTTCTCAAGATAGTGGGAGAGGTGGCTTACTGGCTTACTTTGCCTCCGGGGTTATCAGCAGTTCATCAGATATTCCATGTGTCCATGCTCCGGGAGTATCACGGCGATTCGTCCCACGTGTTAGATTTTATCTCTTTCCACTTGGACAAGGATTTGATGTACGAGGAGGAACCGGTGGCTATTCTATCCCGGAAGGTTCGTCAGTTGAGGTCAAAGAGTCATCCTTCAGTCCGAATGTAGTGGAGAGGTCAGCCCGTTGAGGCAGCTACTTGGGAGTTCGAGTCGCTCATGCGCAGTAGATATCCCCACCTATGCACCAGTTCAGGAACTTTTCTATGTTCGTTCGAGGATGAACAATTGTTTTAGAGGTGGAGAATTTGATGACCCGATAGGTCATCTCCTTAACCTAATTATGTGATTTGAAGCATTAAAATCATGTTTTAGCCTTCCTCGATTTGAGTCTGGGCGTCTTTCAGTCAACATTTAAGGATTTTTGCCTAAAAACTTCATTTGAGTTTACTTTGGTCAACATTTTTAGTAACGGATCCGGATTCGTATTTTAACGATCTCGGTGGATCCATATTGTGATTTCGGACGTGTACATATGCCCGAAATCGAATTCGGAAGTCCCTAGCCCGATATCGAAATTTGACAGTTAAAGGCTTAATGAATGTGACATGTTTGACCAATGTTTGACTTCTTAGATAACGGGTCCGTATTTTGATTTCGGAATCTGGTATACGTCCAATACCATATTTATGACTTATCTGTGAAATTTGATGAAAAACAGAGTTGGTTTGACGTGATTCGGACGTCTGGTTGTGAAAATACAAGTTTCAAAGCTTTCTTGAAAATTTCATTTGATATGGTATTCAATTCGTAGTTCTAGATGTTATTTGGTATTTTGATTGCACGAGCAAGTTCGTATGATGTTTTTATACTTGTGTGCATGTTTGGTTTGGAGCCCCGAGGGCTCGGGTGAGTTTCAGATAGGCTATAGAGTGAAATTGGACTTAGAGAATTTTTGGTGTTTCAATTGCTGGTGTAGGCCTTTGATCTCGCAAATGCGAGATCAGGCATCGCATTTGCGACCTCTGCAGGTTCCGCATTTGCGAGCTATTTCTCGCATTTGCGAAGAATAGCTGGGCCTCATGATCTTCGCATTTGCGAACATTCATTCGCATATGCGAAGTGGGATGGGGGAAGGTATCACATGGTCGCAATTGTGGAAAAGGTCAGGCTCGCATTTGCAATGATAGCAGGAATGGGGAGACCTTCGCATTTTCGATAGGTTATTCGCATTTGCAAACCCTAGGTTGCAAATGCGACACGTGCAACTGATCAAAATGACTTTTGACAGGATTTTTGGTTCATTTCTCAAATTTTCAAAACCTAAAACCTTAGAGGCGATTTTTCCAAGACTTTTTCTTACCCAAATCATTGGTAAGTGATCTTAAACTAATTTCTTTCAATCTTCCACTACTTTTTCCTAAGATTCAACCTAAAATCTAAAGTTTTCATGGGAGAATTGGAGGGTTTTGGGTAGAAATTAGGGATTTGGTAATTTGGGGATTTAGACCTCAAATAGTGGTCGGCTTCCAAAACAAATGACTTAACCGGGCTTGGGGATGAATGGGTAATGTGGTTTTGGTCCGAATTTTTAGTTTGGACCAAGCGATTGCGGGTATTGACTTTTGTTGACTTTTTTCGAAAATGGCCTAAATTGAATTCTGGCTTAATTTGAATCATTTGGTTGGAAATTTGCTAGATTCTATCGGTCTGGAGACTTGTTTGAGGGGAAAGGCTGTGGTTGAGCAGTGAGTGATATTTGGAGCGAGGTAAGTGTTGTGTCTAACCTTGACTTGAGGGAATTAGGAACCCTCGAACTATTTTCTATGTGTGATCCATGTGAGCGGCATATATGTGAAGTGACGAGTACTTATGTGCCGTCAAATTATTTGTTTCCTTGTTTTTCCCGTTTTTCTCTTGTTGTTTCTTACCCTATCTTAAGTGCTACATGCTCTAATTGTATTCTCATGCCTAATTTCTAGTTGTTAGACATTGTTTCCTTCTGTTCATGATATTTTTTCTTTCCATAGTTTTATTATCTCCTATTATTTGCTTAAGTTGATTATCGGTACCCTTTTGTTGTATATTCTGAATTAGTCTCGCTGTATAGAAGTGCTTGTGTGAACTTTCATGGTGTACACGTTTCCTATTTGTTTCAGTTTTGGAGTTTAAGTATTTTGAAGGGTTTATGTGATTTAAATTGTGAAATTTCTATACATACTAAGTAATTAATATTGATCTGGCGGGGTGTCACGATCCGAAATCTCCACCGCCGGGATCGTGATGGCGCCTAACATTACACTTGCCAGGCAAGCCAATGTTAGAGATTATTTAGCTATTTATATCCATTTTTAGTAATTAGCAGTGATCATACAAAATAAAGTGGAATAACTCCAAAGATATATAGATACCGAAGTCATTTACATATTACTTCTACCCAGAAACCTGGTGTCACAATTTATGAACTCTCTATGATTTATCTACAATCAATTGTCTGAAAGAAATTACAACTGTTTTGGAAAGTAAAGGAAAATAGTAAAGAAGATATGTAGAAGGGGACGTCAAGGCCTGCGGATGCCAATAGGACTACCTTGGATCTCTAAGTTGTGAACCTGAGCCAATCTCTCGATCAGCCACTAATTACTTCAAAATCTGCAACCGACCCCATGTACTGGTAAGTGTCGAGCCTAACTTCTACGAAGGTGTGACGAGGCTACGGCGGGTCACTCAAAATATAAGATACATACGATAAATAATAAGGCAGAAAGAGGAGAACAATATAATTTAAAAGCCGTAAATTGCAAGAATAAATACATCACTCCTGTGTTTTATCAACATCCAGCTACAACCAATCCTTAGGCGGAATACAAAATCACAGAATAATTTACACGGTCAGAGAAGAAAACATATCACATATATTGATGTGACGCGCATCCCGATCCCACCAATCCTCCTTTATTCCTCTGTAATAATTACAATAAAGGCAAATAATATATATATACACATGTATATATGTTGCAGTGTGCAACCCGATCCCACCAATCCTCTCTTATTCGTCCTTAACAACTATAATAAATAAATAATATATATATAAAATTGCGGCGTGCAAACCGGTCCCACCAATCCTCCCTTATCCCTCCTTAACATTTACAATAAGTAAATTATATATATATGTATTGCAGCGTACAACCTAAGGGTGTCTAACGGGCGGGCCGGGCCGGGCCGGTTACGTTTTTTTTCTAACCGGACG
>ML339020.1:0-17902 GCA_005239505.1 Nicotiana paniculata | reverse complement strand
TCATCAAATATTTAGTTTAGCCATTACAAAATTATTATTATCAAGTATTCTAATTCAAGTGAACTTTGGTATCAAGTACTATCAACTATCAAGTATCGGTCTATCAGTTGAAATTTGATTTTCTATATCAAAATTAGTGCGGCATCCGGAATCCCGGTACACTCGTTCCATCTCTTTCTCTTCTTTGGTGTACACTTATTTTATTATTTAGAATTATTAATTTAATTTCTTAATTTAATTTACATAATGAATTTACTTAGAGCTGCCAAAAAAACGTGCACTAGTAGAGGTGGTAGTAAGATAACTTCCAAAAAAACCAAGATGTGGTGTTGGTTCTTCTAGTAGCTTTACACATATTTCTGAAAGTTCACCCAAAAATTTAAATGTAGATTGTGAGCGACTTCAAGAAAATTATGGTATTGATGATGATTTTGATGATAATTTAGATGATATTCAATCACCTGATAATCTTGAAACACCACCAGCTACACCTGGTAATGCTAGTCAAACTCAAAATATTAGGGGTGGAACAAGTAAGCCTCCCCTCCCTATTAAGAAGAATCGAGGATTAAGAAGTATTTGTTGAAATTTTTTTGACAGACTAGAAGAACATAAAAATTATGTAAGATGTAGAATTTGTAAGGAAGTTTATAAACATGATCCCGGTAAGGGAGGGGGAACGGGTCAACTTCGCAGGCATATGGTAGATCTACACTCTGTTGATTGGGGAGTACATTAGGAAGATGGGCAATAAAAACTTAACCCGAACACTGGGGGGTTAATGGGTAAATATGATAATAAGAAAGATCGGGAAGAATTAGCTAAAATTATTATTTTAGGTTGTTTACTTTAGTTTTGCATCTTCACCCTATCTTGTTACTTATATTCAAAGAATTTATAACCTTTTTGTTTAAAGGTATTCCTATAAGTACTTGTAGATATGATATCTTTAGGCTTTTTGGACAAGATCAGACATATATACGTTATTTGCTCGCCAGTCTTTCTTGTAAAATTTCTCTTACTTTTGATATTGGTCGTGCTGTAAATAGAAATGATTATTTGACTGTTACATGCCATTGGATAGATGATAATTTTTGTATGCAAAAACGTATTATTGCTTTTAAATATGATGAAGATCAAAGTCATACTGGTGCATTTATAAGTAATACTATCAATGAAGTTGCTATATTTTATAATCTTGCAGAAATTTTTTTGTGTATGTCATTTGATAATGCTTCTAACAACAATGCTGCTATTACAATATTAAAATTTCATCTACACCCACCACTTCCTGAAATATTTCATGTTAGATGTGCATGTCATATTTATAACTTGATTGTGAAGAGTGACCTTGAATTATTTAGAGATGAAATCAAATGAACTTGCAAATTAATTTGAACTCAAACGAAATCCTTCCGAGTTTGATCTTTACATATTGTGATTGCCTATTAGTCTTATTAAACAATTTTTTGTAGCCACTTACTTTCAATTTTCAATTTTAAAATTTTAAAATTCAAATTTCAAATTTAAAACTTTAAACTTTAAAGTTTAAAATTCAAAGTTTAATTCTAACCCTTAATTCTGAGCCTTAAAAGTTTGCAAACACTTAAGTATCAATAACATTGAATAAGAAAAATAAAATTTAATTAAAAAAATAATATATATATATATATATATATATATATATAGTGAGAGAGAGAGAGAGAGAGAGAGAGAGAGAGAGTCGAGCCCGCCCGAACCCGTTACCCGAAAGGGCCCAAAAAAAAAACCTAGCCCGCTAACCAACCTGATTCGTTAACGGAGGGGGTGATTTTTTTTGTGTTCAGCCCGTTCTAGCCCGCCTGTTAAACACTCATAGATGAGATGCGACCCGCCTCATTAACCGCCGCAAACCCGATATTTGAACTTGAAGCTTCGAGCTTCTTTAATGGAGTTTTGAGCTTATCTTCAAGTTTCACAACTCCAATCCAATGGACATTTCAACTCCAATAGAACACCCAAACGAGATTTCAACCCCAAGGTATCCAATAAACGTAAAGCTAAAACCATCAGATTTAACTTCGAATAACCAAACCTGACGAGCTCAAAAAGTTTATAACCCGCAGTACTTCTTGGCAGTAGCTATTACGATTAAAAAATTCAAAGAAAACGCTCGCGACTTTTAATTTACACAAAACTCCAGTTAGTTTTTCCAGTCAGATCAAAATATTGATGGAAAGAGATATATGGGACTCATATATATATATATATATATATATGTGTGTGTGTGTGTGTGTTGATCTACTTGATTTACCATTCAACTATCGATTTCAAAAGAAAACTCTTAATAGGAAGAGACTATCATCCTGGAGAAACATTGATTAGCGACACAAGTAGTCCATTACAAATACAAGCTAAATTTAAAATGCAAATAGTTGAAATATTGACGGAACATTGATCAATGGTTAAGTTTCATTTCGAGAGAGTGAAACATACCAGTTCAACGAGGAATTTCTTGGCCGGTTAGGGTTTGACAAATATCACCATAAAACCCTTAATTTCAATGTTTAGACCAAATCTAAAATCCCTCAATGTAAATAGCACTTAAAAAAATTTTAAGGCGTTATATTAGATCAATGGGATCATTTTTAGAGCGTGGGTAATTGAATACCTAAAAGGTCTTAATTGAGATATTTCAAACTCACTAATCAAAGAGTGAACAGATAGCATAAATTATCAGGGACTCTCATCGTTGCAGAGCTCAAACAACACGACACATTTCAAACCACATAAAAGAAAAATATACCTAAATTAATTAGAAAAAACCATAGTAACGACACACAGAGAGTCAACCAAAATGTAAAAAAAAAAAAAAAAAAAAAAAAACGGAAGGGATGAAGAGAGCGAATGGAAGAAGAAGGTGAAGATGTGGACCCATCTAAATAAAAGAAACAAAAAGAAAAAGGAAAAAGAAAATAATGTGATTGGATGAAGAAGAGGCAAAGGTGGGCGCTGATGTGTGGCTATAATTCCATAGTTTCGTACATTATTTACCTTGCATTTTATATATTTTATTGATAAATTATACTTTATTTACGTAATGGAGTCTATTTTATATGTAGGTGAATTGAAGATGAAAGTAGAGCAAAAGGGATATTTAAACGTTGAAAGTGTGCTCGAGAACAATGAATGAGAGACCCCAGCGACGTCAGGCTTGAAGCTAGCGATAGGCTGGCGAGGCAAGGCAAAGGCCAGGTTTGAAGCTGGCGACACCAGGCCTGGGGCCAGGTCCACCAGGCGTTAGGCTGGCGAGACTAGGCCTGGGGCGAGATCCAGTCCGATTTTTGAAGGCTTATTTCATCTCCTGGTTTGACTAGGACTTGACCTACATGTTTAGGTCTTTTCCTACACATATAAATAGACCTAAAAATGCCACTTTAGGTAGACCGACATTAGAGATTGGACAGGGATTCGACCTAAGGAGGCAAGAACACACTAGGAGCAAGGCGAAGATTTCTTCTACGAGTTTTTCACTACAGAGGTTTAAAGGTAAGATTAGGCATAACGAAACCTTGGTACGATCTGAGTGAGTTGTACTTAATGCCAGCTAGCGTAATTCGGTAGAATATGTATAGTAAATTATGGTAATGATGGCGTCTAACGTTGAACCCGCTAGACAAGCCAACGTTTGGTTAAATTACTAATTCTTTGTTAATAACAATTGAAATAACAGTATTAAACTAGAACAATTATAATTAGAAATGCGGAAGATAAGAAATTCAATAACTTAAATAATAGATCTTACGAAATTTCCTTAAATAAACCCTCAGAACTGGTATCACAATCTCAGGGACAGTCTAGATTTACTAAAAATAAAGGTCTGAAATAAATGTGTACAAGTGTCTTGGAACTACGTGAAAAGACAGAAAAGAGAGATAAGGGAGGTGACGCCAAGGCCCGCGAACATCTTCGGGACTACCTCAGTGTCGTCTGTGGACTGAAGGATACTCCATCGATCAATGCCCACTGGGTCCGTCTCCGTAATCTGCACAACATAAAGAAGTGCAAGTGTAGCATTAGTACAACCGACCCCATGTACTGAGTAAGTGTCGAGCCTAACCTCGGCGAAGTAGTGACGAGGCTAGGACACGACAAATAATATCACTTGTGCAGTTTAAATAAAATATAACAGGAAATAACCACAAGAAATAAACAGTAAGTACAATAACGGGGAAACACGCTGGGGAAAAGGGATAGCAATTACTAAAATTACGGAACGAATCAACAATCTAAATATCCAAAAATAATAACGGGGATTAACAACACGAAATAAACAAGTGAACAGAAACGGAATGACATATCCCCTCGTGCATATTTTTAGCATAACACGGCACAGAATGTCCCCTCGTGCATCACAATATAAAATATGGCACGGAATGTCCCCTCGTGCATAAATAATATAAACATGGAGCGAAATGTCCCCTCGTGCATCAAACATCAAAATCACGGGGGAATGTCCCCTCGCGCATATATATATATCATCAACATGGAACAGAATGTCGCCTCGTGCATAATAATCATAAACACGGCATGGAATGTCCCCTCGTGCAAAAATAACATAAACATGGCACAGAATGTCCCTTCGTGCATAACATCATAAAATATGGCACAGAATGTCCCCTCGTGCATAACAACATAAAACAACAGTTGGCATGAAAATCAACAAATAAGAAACCTTAAATGTATGGAATAATCAACAAGAATAATACCGTCCCAGCAAGTGACACAGCTATAACCAATCCTACACATGTGTATAATCCAACATAAAGTTCCTCAACCGATCAACTACTCAACGAACCCATAACTAAGAATTTTCACCAAATGAATAGCTATCAAATTGCTATTAAACCCATAAACACAGTAAAAGCCAATAAATATCATATAATTGAAAATTTCCGACTCACGGTCATGCTTGACAACAACATATATGTACTCGTCACCTCACCTTTACATTGAACATGGAATACACACGTAGCAATTAGGACTCAATACCTATTCCCTCAAGCTAAGGTTAGGCCAAACACTTACCTCGACTCCGAAGATCAAAATCAAGCCTCAAGCACCACTTTTCCTTTCAAACCCGACTCCAAATCAATAGTATCTAGACATAATTGACTCCATAACATCAATAAATACTTAACATTTCAATTCCAATGCTTAAATATAAATTCCCAAATTTCTTTTCAAAATTCCAAAACTCGACCCCGGGCTCGCTATGTCCAAACACGAGGTTCGGACCGAAACCCGATCACCCATTCACCCACGAGCCCGAATATGTAATTTGTTTTGAAATCTGACCCTAAAACGAGGTCAAATTCCCAAATAATCAAAAATCCATAACTCTACCCAAATCCCTAATTTTCTACCTTTAATCTCATGTTTAGAATCTAATGGGTGTTGTTAAAAATGGATGAAAACAAGTCAAGGATTACTTACCTAAGAGGTTATGGTGAAGAAGTACTTCAAAAATTGCCCAAGAGGTGTGGAGAAGAAGAAGTTTGTAAAAAATGGTGAAATTCCCGTAACACATTCTGTTTTTGAACTTAAAAATAACTGGGCAGAGTTTGGTCTATGCGATCGCGAAGAAAGGAATGCGATCGCATAGCGGGCTGGGTTCTCAACCTACACGATCGCGGATGGTGCATTGCGATCGCACAAACCATTGACCCCCACACTTTGCGATCGTGAACAAGCAAATGCGATCTCACATCAGACTACCCCAGCCCCTCTCAACTTCCTATCCTCCTATGCGATCTCATAGAGCAACAGATCCCCCCACCACACTACTATACGATCGCAACTATACCTATGCGATCGCATAGTGTTAGACACCAGACACCAGAAAATGCACTTTACACCAGATTTTTCTATGTTTATACACCCCGACACCTATCCGAAACTCACCCGAGCCGTCGAGGCTCAAAACCAAATATGCACATAACCTCAAAAAATATCATACGGACTTATTCATGTAATCAAATCACCAAAATGACATCATAAACAACGAATTAAACCTCAAAATCAATGAAATTTCTCAAAACTTCATAAACTTCAATTTGTTTTTCATTTATGATCCGAATCACGTCAAACTAAGTCTGTTTCTTACCAAATTTCACAGATAACACATAATAGACATGTTGAACCTGTTCCGAGCTCCGAAACCATAATACAGTCCCGATATCACAGGTTTCACACCAAATCTTATTTTCAAAAACCTTTATATTTTTAAGAAAATAATTTTCTTTAAAAATTCATTTCTCGGACGCGGGACCTTGGAATTCGATTCAAGAC
Organism: Nicotiana paniculata; assembly: GCA_005239505.1. NCBI lineage: Eukaryota > Viridiplantae > Streptophyta > Magnoliopsida > Solanales > Solanaceae > Nicotiana > Nicotiana paniculata. Next base: position 11,572 of record ML339020.1, on the reverse strand, counting down.
ATACGCCCAAGTCCCATATTTTCCTACGGACACTCTGGGACCGTCAAATCACCGGTCCGGGTCCGTTTACAAAAAATGTTGAGCAAAGTCAAATTTATTCAAATAATTATTATAAAATCATTATTTTATCAATTTTCCACATAACGGCTTCCCCGCTAAGCGCCCGGGCTGTGCACACACATCGAGGTGAGATAAAATGAGGCTTTCACGTCCTTGGAACACAAATTTAGCAAATTACACGGGATGACCTTTTGGGTCATCACACTTGTCTTCTTAGCAATATTGAACAGTTGTAGCTAAGCCTTAGTTCTCTGTGGGATTAGACTCCAGAATTGTAAACCGGATTATATTTGCAATGACTGCTTAGTCTTTTTTATAAGGCATAGTTGGGCGTGATCAAATTTTGGCGTCGTTGTCGGGGAACTAACGATGTAGTTGTAGGTGTACATATTGCTAGGTTTCAAGTTTGAATTTTGTTTTGTTTTGTTTTTTTTATTTTATTTTATTCTACTTGTTGATTTGAGAAACATGACATCTCGGAATTATGGGAGTTTAGGTGTTGGTAATTCTACTATTGATTCTCATGCATATTGTGGAGGAAACCACCCTTGGCAAAATTATCAAAATATTTCCGAGAGTGATTTATGTGCACCAACTCAATCTTATGTGTGGAATGTGTGTGATATGGGTTGTGGTCAAGATGGTCACTTTCATGGTTGTGCTTATATTTCTTATGCTCCCCCAACCCCTTACTTGATGGTTCTTCTAATTCTTGTGAAGTTAATAGGAACAAAGAACCCAGGGATGATGACCTAAAAGAGATCAAGGATATGCAAAAGTGCCTTGTGGAACAATATGATATGTTAAAGTGCCTTGTGGAACAAAATAGTAAAATACAGCGGCACATAGAAAGGCAAGAGGAAACTATTCACAACTTGAAAGTTCAAGTGAGTCAACTGGTTGAAGATCATAATGCTCAATAAGCCAATATTGTGAATAGCATCCAGGAATAGCGTGAATTAGATGCAGAAATTGAGGTACCAATAGAGGGGTCCATAGTAGAACACCAAAAATCAATCAAACTAGAATTTGAGGATGCCGCTGTTGTAGAAGAGATACTAGAGTCAAGCAATGACATTGATGATACATATTTAGTTGACTCTAGTGTCATTAGTGTTGAGGATGAAGACAGTCCCAGTGTTCATGTAGTTGAGCGCATTAGTGCACACTCCAAGCATTTTTTCATATTGTGTTTGGATGATGATATAGAAATAGAGTCATCCGAGCCACTTGAGGAGTTAAGAATGAGGAAAAAGGTGCCTACATTATGAAATTCTTCTTTCCAGAAAGTCGGGAATACACATCTCATCTAAAGGCCAAGAAGTGCAGAATCCTACATTATCTTACTAGGCCAGTCAGATTTCTTCCACCACCCCAGGAGCATGATCATAGAGTAGAATCAGAACTTGGGGTCCAATTCATAAGTTCAAAGTGGAGGCAAAAAGTGATTAACGTCATGCCGCGACATTAAATCAAGCGCTTGTTGGGAGAAAACACAAATTTACTTCTTTTATTATTATTATTTTTATATTTTTGTTTAAATTTGTATTATTTTTGTAGTGTCGATTTTTTATTTTCTAGGAGAATGGAAAGCAAAGTTATTGGAAGAATGCAACATCAAACTAGATAGTTGGAACTAAGTGGGAGGTACCCGCACAAAGGACCAAGCCTGGGAGAAGTCTGAGTACCCCATGAGCTGCTAGTGCTTCGGCCTTTGGCCTACCAGGGAGTTTCTTTTACCCTCTTATTAGTTATGGTGTGCATTGGGGACAGTGTACAATTTTAAGTGTGGGGAGAAGAGATTGTCTGGGTGACTTTCTATGCTATTTTAGTTGTTTTAGTTTAATTAATTAATTTTTTTTCTTGAGGGATTTAAGTCTAAAAAAAAGATTTTCTTTGTAGGTAATGTAGTAATTTCCCCTTGGTTTTTCTTTGTGCCGTGGTTCTTTTCCAAGGGTTTTGTTTGAACTGGGTGTAGTTAGTTTTATCTTTTTTAGGAGTATGATCCAGTGTGAGATGAATTGAATTGCAGCGATATCTCTTAACTTTGTTATACCTTGAGAATAGTTAGCACTCTGGTTGTAACGCTTAGGCTCAGTTTTTGAATCTAGTATAAGTACCTTAAATTGTAGATTCTTAATTTTGCTTAACTGCTTTGACTGGAATGTCGCGATAAAACCGATCCTGAATGAGTTATGTGCCATGTATGTGTGAGGTTTGTATGTATTCTGTGCATTGTATTTGATGTCTAGAACTTGCCCTATGTGTGTGCAAAGCAAAAGTAGTCTTGTTCGGTCTGAGAAGTGATATAGGCGGTTCTTCCTACTCCAGGTATGTTAAGGATAAGCTCTTCCTTCATTTTGCATGATCTCGTAACTACACAAGTTTGATAACGAGGCATAAAGAAAAATTCATGTCCCGAAATTTACATATATTTTCCTAGTTTTGTAAGATACATTATTCTCCTTATCGGGACTTCATATTCAACTGAGTATTTCCTTCTTCCAGTCAAGAGAGCACAATATATATATACAGTATTACAGTATTTTTATTACCATCGAGCTATAATCGGCATGCTCCTATTGGGCAACCTCTAATCAGATGGTAAGTTATATACCAAGCCTACTGTGACCGAGCGCCTATGAGCGAGCCTAGTTGGTCGAGATACATAGCCTAGTATGGCCGAGCGCCTATGAGCAAGCCTGCTATAGCAGAGCAGTTATATATATATCGAGCCTTATAGGGCCGGACATCTATTTTACTTACTATATTGAGAGAGTTGAGTCAGTATCAGCAGGTAAGCATATCTTCAGATTATCGTTGACTCCCAGTTACTTTCAGTTATTATATTATCAGCTCAGTTTCAGCTTTCAGTATATTTCCTTACATACTCGGTACATTATTTCGTATTGACGTCCTTTTTCTGGGGGCGTTGCATTTCATGCGTGCAAGTTCAGACAGAAAAACGAGTAGACCTCCTCATTAAGTGTTGCCTGAGTTCAGCTTGATCGGTAAGCTCCATGCCTTTCGGAGTTGCAGGGTCTAGAACCTTATGTACATCTTGTACATATATATATATATATATATATATATATATATATGCTATGAGTAGGTCGGGGAGATCTTCCACTTGTAGACATATCCTGTCAGTTAGTGCAATATGTATATTTAGTTGGTTTGTCAGCTGCAATAATTATGACGGCCTTGTTGGCCCAACTCTATATTGGTATTTATTCAGCATTCATAGTTGTCTTGCAATGTGGCCCATGGACAAAGTTTGACATCATAAGTCCAGAGTCACTTAGTCACAAGTTGATACGCAAGGATAGGCGAGGCACCGGTGCCGGGCTCGCCCCCAGGTTCGGGGCATGACAACTTAATCCTTTTTATAAGGTATTGCTAGACGTGATCAGGCGCCTACATTTCAGATGCAATTTGCAAATCCAATTTGCAATAGGCGTATCCAATTTGCAATTTGCAAGTCCAATTTGTAATTGCAAGTTGTCAAAGCATGTTGTGATTGGCTGGAAACAAGGAAACTTTTCCTATAAATAGCAGGCTTGTTTCTTATTTGAGATACACCAAAAACGAGAGAAGTAGAAAGCAATGAGAGTAATCCACAGGTTAGGTTGTTGTCTGTGATATAAATAGTGAGTGGTAGTAATATTATAGTGATCTGTTTAAAATAAGGAGTGTTATTTCGTTAGAAGTTGTAATAATATTTTGGCACTACCAAGTTTTAATATTATAGTGGTAATATTACTCCCTTCGGGTATTGAATTTTATCCTGTTAAAAGATTTGATATCATTATTCACTACTAGAAACACATGGTTTTCCCACAGCAATATCAGTGGGAAACCGGTGGGAAAATCGTGTTTTCCCACTGCATTCCCATCGAAATAGATCACTGGGGAAACACATGGTGGGAAATATCTTTCCAGGGAAGAGGTGGAAAATTTCCCACGGATTTCCTAGCGAAGTATTAATAGGGAAATTAATGAAGTTTTCCACCAATAATCAGTGGGAAATATTATTAGCAATTTTTATTAATTTTAATACATTTAGCCAGAGAAGTGGTGGGAAAAATGCATGGGATCTAAAAATAAAGTATGATCTTTTCCACTACTAACCGTGGGAAATCTGCAAATTATGAAAAATAAATTATGAACTTTCACATTGTATCAGTGGAAAAAATGCAAATTTTGAAAAAAAAGAATGAAATTTCCCACCTATATCCGTGGGAAAGATGCAAGTTCTGTAACAAAAGTGACAAACTTTCCCACAGATTCAGTGGGAAATCTGGAAAATAAATTTGTGCACAATGCTGCTTTATATAGTGCACCAACTGCAAACCAAAAATACAACCACCAACAACCTAAATACAATTAAACATTCACACAAATTCAGCATCTTCCGATCTATTTCTTTATAAACCAACCAAAATTGAAAATACTAGAAACCAATAATGCAACTAAACATTCAAATAAGAAATTTGGTATTCAATCTTATCCAATTGATACATAATATTCAACATCCTAGTCCCACTCAAATCAGATTAATAAAAGAAACTACTTCTTAGTCTTGTTAGAGTGCGGTGGAGAACGTGGTAGAGGAAATGTACCAGATGCTAAGATGGAGTTTAGCTGGGCCTTGAGGCTTTCAACGTCACTAGTGACACGCGTAAATGCAGCATCCTTTCGCCTCATTTCTTCCTCCCTCCGCCTCTCCTCTTCCTTCCTCCGCATATCTTCTTCCTCCCTTTGCTTTGCCTCCTCCTCCTGCGCAGTCCTTTTCTGTGCATACAACTCAGTGATCTCTGCTATTCTTCTATTCAATAGCTCAAACTCATCCTGATTAATCGAGGATCGTGAGGAAGATGAGCCACCATAAGACCGACGACTAGAACTAAACTCTGATCCAAGGTTGTAAACTCTTCCCTTATGTACGCCACCAGCCGCCTTAATCCACAAGTTCATATAATTCTCCTAGGATGGTTGGATTGGATTTCCTTGATCATCAGTTGGTTGGCTTTGAATGAACTCCTCCAAGTATTATTTGAAACTATTCTCCAAAAAAGTTGCAACTATTATATGAAGAAATTTAATTAATGAAAAATATTTAAAAGTAACTTGAAATCTTACATATGTTTTCTCGGCTCGTGGCTCGATACAAGTTGTCTTTGTTCCATCCTTTAGCTTCTTCATATGTGTATACTCAAATACCTCATCTTGAGTAGCTGGTCTTTTCAAAGATTTTTCCTGTTAAATACATTATCAGTTACAACTTGAGAGTGGGAAGCAAGTGGTAAGGTAGGATGCTTCATAAGCCCAATTGATTCTTTACTTGAAGAATATGCTTTCAAGGCACTTTCATGGCCAAAAACCAAAACTATTACTGCTTACAATGGATCTGTTCCTTCCAATTTGGCAGGGATTAGAATTTCAACTTTGATGCTTGGAAGAGTAGCTTAAAGTGGAGAGGTTATGGTTACTTTAGTGAATTTATTATCCCAACTGGGATCACTGAGGAGCCTTATGTAATAAGAATTGTTCTGGTTTACCAGAATCTTGGTAATTGGTCCTCATTTTATTATCCTTGCATGGTTACACTTATCTAACACCAGTTTTGGGTATTTTAGCTTATGATGCAATGGATATGTGTGCCAAAAATAAACCAGAATTGCAGGTTCATGCTTTGGAATTTCCTATTAATATTAAGTTTAGTAATGTGCAGCCTGAACCAGAGGGATCTTTGACCAAGTGTGTTCATTTTTACTCGAATAATTCAGTCGATATTTGTAATGTGACAAATGGAAATAAATGTTCAACTAGAAAACAAGACCATTATGGCATAGTTGTTGAGTTGAAAGTTGCTCCTAGTCCTTCTCCTTCTGCTGATGGAAATAATAATCAACTTAGCTCTACAGTGTGGACTATTTCATTGGGATTTGTAGGTTTTGATTTCTTGGGAATATTATATGTTGTTGCCCAGAAGTTTATATTAGTGGAAAGAAGAGTAGTTTTTGAAGATTCACCAGCAATAATATTTGATCCCTTATTGGGGGTAGGGGCAGCTATTGAGCAAGCTGAGGTGATATTAACCTTATACAATAAATAACTTAATTGTATAAACTAAGGACTAGACTAGTATAATAAACACATACCAATCTTCTTCGATGAGCCCGTACTTATTGAACTTTCAGTGTGCACTGAGTCACCTTTGTCGGACAAATGGGTTGCCTTTGCCAATTCACTTTTCTTTTTAAATTCCTCAGAGACCCAATAATCAGTTAGTTTAATACATATATCCTCAGTATTCCAACCTGGCATCTCTTTCTTATTTTGAGCTTCTCGGAGCATATCAGTCAACTTATCACCACATTTCTTAAAAAAGACGCGTCGTACCTCTGCCTCACGTTCAACTGGCCAAGCACACTTCATCTGCAAATAATTAATTTGTTAGATTGGTTAAATATGAGTTAAAAAATGAAATAATTTATTTTACACTAAATTCATCAAACATCCTGTCACTAATGTTCCATGGAACATCTGACTAGAACCTCCAAGATCCATGATTAAATGAACACATTGATTCAACCACAGCTTTTGTACCTTGAGTACAAGGATGAAACTTGCATTAAATTAAACATGTTAGAAACAAGATTTATAATGAACTAGAAATTAAACAAATAATACTTACCCAGGTTTATCGGGAACAATAATCAACCTCTCGAGATCATCTAACCTTCCAACATTTGGAGGATCATGAGCATGTATAGGAGGTTGTGTAACTGAATCACTATCATTGCATGGGGACGTTGGAGGATTATCTACTCCAATATTTGGAGGATCCTGAGCATATATAGATACAAATGAAGGCATGAAAGGTTTCTTTGCAGGACGACTAGAAGATGTGGGCATGCTAGGGGTAGAATAAGAGGGTATGCTAGAGGAAGATGATGAAGGAATAATGGGAGACGATGACGATTGAATGCCATGGGATGGAATGACTGGAGTAGATGATGGGGGTATGGCAGGTTTAGGTGTAGGCATAGATAGGCAAGAAGGTGTAGATGAAAACGTCCCATTAATGTCTTGGGAAGACACATGATGCTAGTAAGGGTCAGAGGACGGAGCAGTATACCCTAGGTGTGGTATAGAGTATAAGGGAGGTGGAACTGAAGACGGGCAAGCAGGTGGAGGCACATGCGAACCAGAAGGTGCCACTGATGGAGAGGTAGGGAGACGACCTAAGTTACGTGAAACTTGTTTCTTCTTCTTTGATTTACCTCCAGCAGCCATCTGAATAACACAAGAATAAGAAAAAAAATAGCATGTTAATTCTCTTAGCAACAAATTTAAAAGAATAATTACTACATAAGTTAGAAAAAACAAACATGTCAATTTATAATCGTCGCTTGTTTCATTTTCATCATCCATTCCATCACCATCGCTTGTTACATTTTCATCACAGTTTCTTCCTCACTTGTTTCATTTTCATCAGAAAATTCATTTTCATCTCTCCATGAACAGTCCACACATAATAATTTTCCCTAAACCCCTTGCTATAAAGATGAACTTTAACATTTAATGGTTGCAACAACTTTGTACACTTGCATTTCATNCACCTTCAACAAATTCTTCCTTTAATCCACAACGATTAGGATGATTCCTATCGTACATCCATCTACGATGTTCACGTTCCATCTAGTACACAAATACCCACAAACAAATAAATAGACTTAGAAATGCTCTTATTAAGTTCTATGAATGAAAAGTACTTTTTCATAGAAACACTCTTATTAAGTTCTTGGAATCAGTTTAAAAGTTAAACCAAGATTCTAACACATTCACTATCATCCATAAATAAATTTAAACTTGGAGGATAGATATAATATTCACAATAAAGGATTTTTTTTTATCAAGGTAAAAGCAATATAAAAATTCATATAGTTGTTCTAGCAATTTAACAGCTTAACTTACATGTACAACTGAAACCAACTTAGAGATTAGCAAATGAAGTTACCTCAAGACGTATAACCTGATTTTGTCTTCTTTCACACTTTTGTATCTTCACTTCCTGGTCATTTAAAAAAGCTAGAAACTTGTAAGCATATATTCCATGAAAATTATTTGGAGAAATAGCTATTAATGCACAAGTATAGAAAAACAACTTTTCCACTGTCAGAGAAAATAGTAAAATGATCTTCCTATTTTCTTTGAAGTGATTTATGTGTGGAAACTACTACGGGGATATAGGTATTTATAGCAAAGGCCAGTCTATTTATTTAATGGTTTAGTCAAAAATTACAATGAAACTGTTTTACGCAAGTAGTTGGCTAATTCAAAGAAAAACGAGTAGTTTAACATTCCTGATTGCACAACACACTGAGTTTGCACTCTCAAACCATTGGATGACAATTATCTTGTTGATTCCTTCTTCTGTTTAACACATGACCTGCTTTAGGCATGTTCAAATTAATATATAAAACTAACTGAAGGAGTGGCTTATTCATGAAACATCAATCGATCACCATAGGTATCAAAAACAACAGATGGAACTCCAGGTACTGCAATTTGTTGCGACTGCCCAGTTTTTTCTTTCGCTTTAACACCTTTATCAGTTTCCCTATCCAAAAATTACACACATTCAAGACCTTAGTGATAGAATAGTTTTTTTTGTATATATGAGCAGACACCATCTCTCTTAATTGTAATATTTTGCCTGCATCCACTGGATGCTTTTAACAGAACTAAAAACAGAAACTAAAACTAAAGAAGAAACTAAAGGGAATATTCAAAAAACAGAAACTAAAGAGAATATTCAGAATAATTTCATCCGTATCAAAATTAAGAGCAACCAAAACATAAATTACATCAATTGGAAAAGATTACAAACATTTATTACTATATATAATGGGATGATTTACACTTCCCTCTCTAGATTTTCAGTCATGGAGAAACCCTAGATTTTTAGGCATTTAGGGTAAAATCAGAAAAGGGAGAAAGAAAGGGGGATGGAGCGAGCGAGTGTTAGAGAGAGAGAGAGAGTCTTACCCATTTTCCATGAGCTTCTTTTGAAAATGGTGGAAAGTTTGGTCGTATCGCCGGTTCGGAGAATGGATGTATTGCCGGATCGGAGACAGAGAGAGAAATGTGATGAAAAGAGAAGAAAAATAAGGGTATATCTAATTAATGTAATAGAAAATACTTTTCCACTGATTCACTGGGAAACATTGTGGGAATTGTCCTCTATAATTTCAATTTTTTTGGTGAAAATATTTTAAGCTCGCGGTTTTTTTTTGGGACCAAATGCAAGAATTAAGAATTTTGAGCTTCCCGCTAATGCAGTGGGAATATTAAAATAATATTTTATCTTAGGTTCCCGCCGTTTCACTGGGTATATTTTAATGAATTTATTTTTAATGACATTCCCACTGACTTGGTGGGAAACATATTACGCATTTTTTTGCGCCAACTAGTTCCCACCTATAGTCTGTGGGGACGTTTTTAAGAAAAAGGTAAAAGAAAACTTTTTCATTTCCTACTGAATATTTTTACATTTCAGTGAAAATTGCCACTGATAATATATCTGTGAGAAATGTTCCTGGAAAATTTGCATTTTTTATTTTCCAACAGAAGAGGGGAAAGTAATTCAACTTAAAAGAACATGCGCAACCTCCGTTGCATCGAAATATAGCATACCAACTTAATGGAGAGACACGAAATTTGAGAGAAACATATTATCTTAAAAGCTAAAGGCATAGACCAGACATCACTCTCCAATCTACAGTATAGTATTAGATTGTGGTCATTTCGTTCCAATACTAATTCGGCTAAATCAATATCTATAATTTAGTAAGATTTTGAAAAGCTATTAATTTGTATCAGCCAATACAAATTTGACAAACAGTAGCATAGTGCAATAGAAATACACATGCAAGCATATAAAATACGTCAACAATCAGTGGCAAAGCCCCATGGTTATAAGGTAGTCAGTTGACCATTCTTCGTCGAAAAATTGTACTGTTATATAAACAAAATATTACGTTTTAGAGGTATATAACACATACTAAACATCCTTTGTCAGAATTTTTTTCACTTTTTTCAAATTTAAATACTTTTGAGTAAATTCCTAGCTTCGCCACAGTCAACAAAATAAATCGTACATACACATCCCAATACTCTCCAAGAAGTAGATAATGTACATTTTAGATTGCTGATGAGAGGTATGTTGTCTATCACACACCTTGGATACACTAGTGTGCATAATGATGTAATAGTGTTAATAATATAAATACTACCAAAAATACTCGTGATCATGAAAATGGAAAACCAGAAGAAAAGAGTTGACTCATCTCAAAAAAGAAGAAATTAAAAGAATTTACTTTCCAAACACCCTTGGTTAAGTATGAAAGGAAAAAAAAACTATTGATGTAATATTAAGCTTCTAAGACAGAGCTACGAATATTTAAAACATGGAAACTTCTACAATCTCTTATTCGCAACACAACATTATACCTTGACGTGTAGCTAAAAATCCTTTTTGTGAGCCTGGAATATCAGCATATATTATGTGACAAAAGAGAAAGATAGATTTGTAGCTAAACAATTAAAATCATCTACCTATATATTTATTTCTCAAATATGCAATAAGACAATACCTCTGTCATGCATGTATGAATAAATAAGAATCTACCCAAAAGAACAAAGAAAACCAACGTACCCCAAAATTTGCTCGTGCGCTTTTTCGAATCGCACAACCCGATCTTATGAGTTATATATGGAGGCAATTGATAGAGATGCTTAGCACAAGGATTATTCTGCTCTCTAAGAGCTTTATGTTTCGCTCGTGAAAACGAAGAACACAAGCAAGAGAACGTAAGTGATAGAGGTTAACGCCTCTGTGTTAAAACTCAGAAAATCAGAAGAACTGTTAGAAGAAACAGAAAATATATATATAAACGATAAGAAATATTCCGAGTCTACAATTTACTTGTGTGTCCTTAAGGAATTTTAACCCCCTCACAAGTTGCCAAGGTAATGGATTAAATCCTCTCAGGATGAAACGGAATAACCTTCCTGCAACAGTGGCAATACCAACTGCAGGATACCAACAAACTCAAAGAACGGAGCAAGATCACACTTACGAATAGGAGAGAGAGAGAGAGACTGCGAAGTAGAGTGCAGTATTCAGAATGAAATTCATGTTTTTTAAGTGTCTGGAAAAATAAGTCATGCCTCAAAATTTATAGGCAACTATTGGAAGAGGTGTGATGTCTGTTCAGGAAAAAAAGTGTCTGTTCAGGAAAGAAAACAAGCAAAGGCAGCGTTTTTGGATTTCAGTTAATTCCGTTAATGAACTAATTGACATTTAATTTAATTATTTTGTCCAAAAATAATCTTATCGATCATTTTCCGAATCCGAATCCGAAGCCGAAGCCGAAGCCGAGCCGAGCGAGCGAGCGACAACGGCGCGAGGATACATCCTCTTCAACTCCTTTTAAGAGCT
>ML339019.1:0-15805 GCA_005239505.1 Nicotiana paniculata | reverse complement strand
AATGTTTTAATTTATAATTTCTGCCCAGGGGTTCTGCACCTGCGGCCCATGTCTCGCACCTGCAGGACCGTACCTACAGTCAATCAACCGCACCTGGGACTTTTCATTAAACGGCCTAACTCCGCACCTGCGACACACATTCCGCTCCTACGGGCCCACACCTGCGATCAAACATCCGCAGGTGCGGAAACAACAGTGAATTTACACCAGCAGATGTTTGCTGCAAATTTCCAACTCCGAACTTCCCGTTAGCCATCCGAAATCAATCTCGAGCCCCTCTGGACCCCAACCAAATATACCAACCTATCATATATGATCATTCAAACTTATTTTCACTCCCGAAACACTAAAAATAACATCAAAACACCAAAATCACAATAAATTCAAGCCTAAGAACTTTAAAATTTCTAAAATCCACCAACGATGCCGAACTATCCAAAACAACTCCGATTGACCTGAAATTTTGCAGACATATCAAAATCACATTACAAACATGTTCCAACTTCCGAAATTCCATTCCGACCCCGATAGCCTATTTTCCACAGCCGACCAGAAATCACCATAAACTAACTTTCGTCAATTCGAGCCTAATTCTACACCGGTCCTCACAAAAATATTCCGAACACACTTCTAAGTCCCACATCACCTAATGAAGCTATTCGAGCGATAAAATCTGCATTCCGAGACCGTTTACCAATAAGTCAACTCTTAGTTGACTTTTGCAACTCTAAGGCTATTTTTAAAGACTAAGTGACTAAATTCTCATTATAGTTATTACAATTCCGAGCCTACCAACTCTAACACATCAAGAATAGTTTAACCAAGCTATGACGAGGCAATAACAGTAAATATAAATGCAGATTCTACGTAACGACCGACCGGGCCGTTACAATTTAGCGGCGCTTTAGTAAAAAAAAATTAAAATAATGGCAGTTTATTTGCATTTAGCAATATTTTTGTTGAATGCGCATTGGTAAATAAATTTGAAAAAAAAAGTCAGAAAAATTTAGGAATAGTGGTGATTTTGTTGCATTTAGCGGTGCATTTTCCTGGCTAGGCATTAAGGAGACATTAAGGTCTCAAATCCAGGGTCCTTTAATGAGCCATGAACAAGATCAATCACTAGCAGATATTATTGAGAACAATTCATATAACTTTAGTAGCATATCCTTCCAGCTACCAACCGATGTTAAGAATAAAATCACAAGCACTTACATCAAGCAATGCCAACCTATTGAAGACAAATACAAATGAGGCAAAAGTCTCAATGGGATGTTTACAATCAAATCAGCTTATGAATTGCTCAATAATAGGGGGGAGATGAGGAATACATAAGAGACTACAAATGGCTATGGAAAATCAAAACTCTCAACAAAATAAAATACTTCCTATGGACGACTATCCATAATAGACTCTCCACATCGCAAATGCTTTTTAATAGAAATATTAGCAACTCCCCGACATGCAATATCTGTAGCTCTACAAACGAAAACATAATTCATATGTTCTTCTGGTGCAAGCACTCAAAAACTATCTGGGATCAAATTAGTTTCAAGCCTCTTCCATTAGACTCGCCAGATCAGCACACTATGCATAACTGGCTAAAAGCTCAAAGCAGCTCGAGCACTAGATTCAACGAATATCTCGACTGGCCTGAAGTCCTCCCCTTTATCCTCTGGAACATCTGGCTACATAGAAATGAGACTATATTCAACAATAGCAGTAAGCCCCTTCTTCTAAAAAACATAGTAAGCAAGGCTTTTAGAATACAAACTATTGGCCACAAATCAAAATAGACCACTTATAGCTAGAGACACCATTCTCACTAAATGGAAACCGCCCGAATAAAACATTTATAAACTCAACGTGGATGGCTCATACTTGGGAAATCTAGACAAAGGCGGCATAGGAGGGGTCATCAGAAGGGGTAATGGATAATGGATATTAGGGTTCAATATGAGTACTTCTCATGCATCTAACGTACACATGGAAACCTAAGCTCTAGTTCATGGTCTGAAGTTAGCCATAGAGAACAACTACTTCTCTCTCACCATTGAAACAGATTGCAAGGAACTCATTAATTTAATTGATAATAAGAACTATTCCTATAATTTAATTGATGATTGCAGATGCCTGTTGAGTAAAGCAGGGGATCCACCACTATAGCACGTCTACAAAGAGGCTAATCAGGCGGCTGACGCAATGGCGAAGAATGGAAGCAACTTACCAACTCTTGGAAGCTTAATGATTTACCTAACTCCTCCTACTTCTGCTGTTTCTATTTTGGAAAGGGACAATCTAGGAACTACGTGTCCTAGAACAATTCCCAGATGTAATGAATTATGTAATGACTCGTAGTTTGCGTATTTAATATATGTCTTGCATTTAACATTTCTTTTGTAAATATTTTTTTAATAATAAAGTTAAAAATAATTAAATAAATATTGCTACAAACACTTAAGAGCGTCATAAACTCCTTATGGATAGTGGCTACATTATCAAAACCTTACTTGTTTTATGTATATTTTTCCAACAATTAAGCCACACTTTCTTGCAATTTTTACTATCTAATCTACGTTGATATCCTTTTTGGTTTTATTTCACGTTCAACTTGTTAATAAATGCATAAGAATGTATTTATGCACGATTGAATAAATATTACAACTCACCTCTACAGGAGGTTTGATAGAAAAAAAGATAATGAACGTTATTGTGTGGTTACATGACTATGTTATTGGTCGCGCAAATGTGGAACACGAAAAAATGTTGCCATGTCTTATAAAAGGTTATTAAAGGCAAAACTAAAGCAAGAAATGATTTTGCTTATGATGATTTTGACCATGACAATCATTATGATATGATTTTATCCGTGAAGGAGACATTCATGGTTTGACAAAAGATCTTGCAGTACAAAATTTAAAAGCTCTGAAAGAGCTAATTTGTTACTATCTGTATGCATGAAATTGTTCATGATATTGATATTGTAGTAAGTCTCAAAAGAAACTTTTTGAGTTTCAAATATGTTAGTCAAAGTAGTTGTCTTATTGAGACTATAAATGAAAGGAAGATTGATTATCTTCATATTACATTAATCATATCAAGTAAATATAAAAGGTCACCCGACTTTCCTCCTATTTGTACTACACAAGTAAAAATACGATGATGGAATCCTATGCCACAAGTAAAATAGATGTTTACTTAAACAAATATTAGTTGGCATGACCGGTTGGCCATCTTGGTTCAATTATGATGCGAAAATTAATTGAGAATTCACGTATATTGAAGAAATAGAAGATTCTTCAAGAATTCTCTTGTGCTGCTTATTCCCATGATATACTAGTTAAGATTGGGGTTGAATTCATTGATTTCTGGAATGAATAAAAGGTGATAAATATATGGGCCCAATCACCTGTCATGTGGATCGTTTACTATTATATGATTTTAATAGATGCATATATTGTATGATCACATGTGCATTTATTATCAACTTGCAGCTTGACTTTTGCAAGGTTGCTTGCTCAAATTATTAGAGCACAGTTCCAGAATATAAATTATGGTGATTTATCTTGATAATGTTGGTATAAATCCAAGTTGGTTTAGCAGAAATTGTATGCCTCCAATTATAGCTAAACCATTAGTTATGAGAACAAAACTCCCAAAATAAAATTTGGTATGAAATTTATTATTTAACATACATAAACACTTATACCATCTAGCCAAGTTATGAAAATTTCTCCCTATACAATCGGTTCAGGGTCAGGAACCAAATAAATTTTAACTAGAAATATAATTTAGTTATGCCACCACAATGCATAAAGATGGGTTCCCAAAGAAGGTTGGAAATGTGTTGGTGATCCTAGCATTAGGAGAGAAAATGGGCAGCTGAGAAAGTGATACATGGAATGAATTATTATGGATACATATAGACAAGAAAATATGAACTTGAAGTTTAAGTGATAATTCATTTGCAAGTTATTGCCAGACGCATTTGCTGACCCAAAGATAACTGTCATATTTCAGATGCTAATGCTCCAAATAGAATAAAATACATGAGGGATAGAGTCTATGGTGCGCAAGAAGTGTAACAGATCAATCGGTTCCGAAGATAAAACTACTTGAAGAAGGAGAGGATCAAATGATAAAGATGGTCATACTAAGGAGGCAAATGCTCTATAAGAGCACCATGACATAACACTTTATAGGACCTCATGAGAGAGGCTCAGATACCTAAAAGTAATAAGATAAACATATCTCAATAAATTATGTCTTATTTGGGTAACGATGGAATCGATATAAAATCATCGTCGACGATATTGTTGATATAATGTAGCCTTCAATATTATTAATATTGACGAGGATCTTGAGCTCAAATCTGTCATGAAATTTGAATAGATAATGATTGGCCAAATGAAAAATACGCAAAGAAAATTGACTTCGCCTGAAAAATGTAAATTCGGATGGAAAGTCCTAACATCTAAAAATATAGAGCGAGTAGAGGTATAAATGTGTTCTTTTTTGAAAAGAAAAAGTCAATTCGATAGGCATAAAGACGACTTGTGTCAGAAGAAGATTTGTAAATATCCTGGCATTGATTATATAGAGACATGTTCTCCTGTGGTGGATGTAGTCATTTCAGGCTTTAATCTGGCAATACATGAAAAACTTGAAATGCGTATAATGGAAATCATTGAAGGATTTAAATTGTTCTGAAGCATACTAAGGTTCCTAAGAAATTTATTAAATAAAGCTTCAGTAAATTCTTATGTGAATTAGAGCGATCATGGTGCACTAGTGTATCTTGCTAGAAATATGAGTATAATAATATACTAGCAAGATATAATTTTATTCCTATATAAAGATATTGAAATACTATTGTAATTATATTGCAAACAGAATCCTTAATATAGATTTGTTTATTCTAACAAATATTGCCAAAGTTTGTTGGTTATGTAAATGCATGCATTTTCTGAAGTTCGTTCTTCAAACAATCTATTAGTATGTGAGGGTACTGTCATATCATTATTTCATAAGGCAATCAATTATTGATACGTATTCAAGTCATGTCAATATACTAGCAACTGATAAATCAAGTCAATAGGGCCCCGATATTTTAAATAAGGACATATTGAACATTTAGCAAATAATTAAAAATAAAACAAAAAGAAGAAGAAGAAAGGATGGAAACAAAGGGATGAAGCCCATTAGAAAGTACCCTGCCAGAGTTTGAAAAGGGTTTAGAAAGCAAAGAAGCTTTGGCTTCATAAGGAAACGAAGCAGAAAGCTTCAGAACAAAAAAAAAAAAAAAAAAAAAACGAGCAGAGGAAGAAGGAAGAAAAGAGAAAAGAAGGAGGAGGAAGTTGGCGCAGTGCGTTGGAACCATAGCTATAACTGTTGAGGAATCTTAAGCACTAATTGTGTCTTACGGGTATTACTTGAACTTCTTCTTCTGGTAGATTTTAATTTCGATTCTCATGATTGGAAGATTCTACAGAGTAATAGAAATTACACTAGTTCATTCACACAGTTGAGAATTTTCTTCCTAAAGAATCAATAGAACTTTATAAAATTGGAGTAATAAATTATATGAATAGGTAGGAGTTGATAAATTAGTAATTACTCATATGTGGGTAAATATAATTCGGTGAATTAAGAGTTAAATATTAAACCTCGAGGGTTGGGTATTCTAAATTAGCTATGAATTAGCCCAAATAAGGAAATTAACATGAGATCGAAATTATATAATTATAGATTGATTGGAGGAAGTTGTACGAATTGCTCGAGGTGAAGCATTTGGTATTTCGGCTTGAGTAGTGTGAGTAGTAATCTTACCGCAATTTGTATTTTTATAACTTGCATGATTTACACATAATTTTTAATATGAATATGTTACCAATTATTTTGAGTTGCATGTGAGACAAGTCTTTTACTCGATATGACACCGAAGTAGTTATTGGAGATGATTACCGTTATTTTAAATATTCTTGTTGTCACTAGATATGTTTTACCATTACTTGAATTTACTGTTATCAAAATGAAATTACATGATTTGGTAAGAACCGAAATGCCATATATTGTTTTAAAATATTTTCTTATGAGATATACGGATTACGGAGACAAGTATTAATGGGAGTTGACTTTGAAGGATCCCGTAGCTAGCGGCGGGTTCGTTTGACCTAGTGCACCTTGTAACTAGCGATTACCATTACAGCCCTCGCTAGTGGGAAGGTAGAAATAACATACCGTTACTGATTTCCATCGAGTAAGGACTACCGTTATATTTGACTTCTTGCGAAGAAATCCACATTTATACCGATTACATGATCCGTTTATTGAAACCTCCCAAATGTGAATATTGATATTATACAGTGGTTACCTGTCACGACCCAAATTCCCAACCTTAGGAGTCGTGATGGCGCCTAACACCACACTTGCTAGGCAAGCTAATGTTAGAACTTGATTAGCCATTTTTCCTTTGAATATTTACTTAACACAATAAGACAATCTAAAAATAGCCTACATCTAAAAATTTCCAATGCATGCCTTCAAAAAAAATAATAATAAATGAATGAATGAATGAATAAAACGAGCCACGAACTAAATATATAATTATGAGCTACCCTAGGGTCTGGTGTCACAATTCATGAACTACTAAGAATACTACAAATAATGGGTTGGAAGAAATAATGTATCTGTTTTGAGTGTAATAAAACAGTCTCTATAAAACTAAGAGAAGACTCCAGGAATCTGCGGACGCCAGCAGATCTACCACGTGTCTCCGAATGATGATATCGGCTACTAAGATCTCCTAACGCTGGCCGGTACCTGGATCTGCACAAAAGAGTGCAGAATGTAGTATCAGTACAACCGACCCCATGTACTGAGTAAGTGCCGAGCCTAACCTCGGCGAAGTAGTGACGAGGCTAGGACAAGACTGTATTGGTAAAAAAGAGCTTCACATGTGTAATAAATCTTGATGACTCAGCAATCTACGTGAAGAAATGAAGACACAACAGCTGGACGGGACTCTATGAAGAGGTATGAGGCAAAGAGGCACGGTAAATCACACCCACGGGTTGATTAGCTACGGAAGTCTCAACTTGATTGAGAAGATGAAGAGACACAGTCAAAATGTATTTGGGCAAAATAAAGGGCAGATTTAGAGATCTTCAAATTAGTGATCCATACGTTACACAACATTCACGCAACAGTTACAGTTTCTCATTGTAACGTTACATTAATGTCATAATTAGTCATTAATTCTCAATCACTGAAAAGGGCAGACGTTATTAGGAAATTCTCTATATAAGGGAGTAAAATATAACCTGTAAAGGACCCATTCGAACTACTATTGCAATACACTTTACTTTTTGCGCATCTCATTGATTTTTCTTAATTACTTACAATAATCAGTCTTGCCTTGGTTATCAGAAACCCGTGTTCATCCTAAAAATATCTTTGGTCAAAGGATCTAATTCTTTGGTTAAACAAATTGGTTCCGTTACCAGGAATCTGATAATCTTTGTTTGCTTTACAAGCGATATCCTCTGAACTATGTCGAACTCCAACGACAACAACCATCAAAGGAATGGAACCCCAGTTCCATCACCTTCAGGAACCCCACGTGGTTCAAGGGAACAATCCCCAGAAAGATCCAATAACAACAACGATAATAATGATCAATCGGTAAAACAAGATCAGGTAAAGCAAATGATTGCAAAGTATGTGAGCCAGGCTCTGCAAGAATTTGCGAGGGGATTACCAGCAGCGTCACCTGCACCACTAACACCACCCCCCAATAATACCATCACCGTGGAAAATCCTCAGTCTGGGTTGGCAAACTGAGGAAGGGGAGACACTCCTAATGAATCTCTCGAAGCGAGACCAGGTATGTCTAATAACTCTGAATTACAGACTTTATTACTAACTTTGCNAAATGGAGAGTATGCGTAGATTATACTGACTTAAATAAAGCATGCCCCAAAGATTCATTCCCATTACCACATATAGATCAAATGATTGATGCCACCGCAGGTCATGAATTGTTAAGCTTTCTAGATGCGTATTCTGGTTATAATCAGATTAAAATGGATCCCTCAGACGAAGAAAAAACCTCCTTTATTACAAATAGGGGGACTTATTGTTATAAAGTCATGCCTTTTGGCTTAAAAACACTAGAGCCACCTATCAAAGGCTAGTCACCAAGATGTTCCAGGAACATCTGGGAAAAACGACGGAAGTTTACATCGATGACATGCTGGTAAAATCAACACAGGTGGAAGACCATTTCCAGCACCTCTCTATTACCTTTGACATTTTACGCAGGTATAATATGAAGCTGAATCCAGAAAAATGCGCTTTTGGCGTAGAATCAGGTAAATTCTTGGGTTTCCTTGTATCAAACAGAGGATAGAGGTAAATCCTGATCAAATTAAAGTTATAGAAGAAATAGCTGATGTACTTATAATCAAAAAAGAAGTTCAAAGACTAATGGGAAGAATTGCAGCTTTAGGAATATTTATTTTCAAATCTTCCCAGAAAAGTTTTAAATTCTTTGCAGTTCTCAAAAAGCAAAATCGGTTCGAATGGACTGAAGAATGTCAACATGATCTGAAAGACCTAAAGGCTTATCTATCAAAACCTCCGTTGCTGTCAAAGCCAAAGGAGGGGGAAAGGCTATACGTCTACCTTGCCGTCTCGGAAATTGCTGTAAGTGCAGTATTAGTAAGGGAGAATAAAGGTAAACAATCTCCTATTTATTATGTAAGAAGGACATTACTAGATGCTGAAACTAGATATCCACATCTAGAAAAGTTAGCCTTAACTCTAATCATGACATCCAGAAAATTAAGGCCATACTTTCAATGTCATCCATTCACAGTTGTGACCTCGTATCCATTAAGAAACATACTGCATAAACAAGAGCTATCAGGAAGATTAGCCAAGTGGACCATAGAATTAAGTGAGCATGAAGTAATATATCAGCCTAGGACTGCAATAAGTCTCAGATCTTAGCTGATTTTGTCGCTGACTTTAGTAATAGCATTGTCGAAGTGGAAAAAGAGTTACAACTCTTCAACGGTGCTAATCCGGGTCTGTGGACCCTATTTACCGATGGTTCTTCGAATATAAAAGGTGTCGGCTTAGGCATAGTCTTAATATCACCCACGAGTGAAAAGACACGACAGGCTATCAAATGTTATCCTATAACTAACAATGAAGCAGAGTACAAAGTTTTTATTGCAGGATTAGAACTCGCACGAGATATTTCAATCGAGCAAATCATAATCAAAAGTGACTCCCAACTGGTAGTAAATCAGATGCAGGGTACTTACATCGCTCGAGAAACTCGGATGCAACAATATCTGGAAAAGGCACGAGAGCTCGTGAGACAATTCAAAACATGGAAGGTAGTACAAATACCTAGAGAGGAAAATGCAGAAGCAGATGCATTAGCTAACCTCATAGCAGTTGCGGAAGTAACAAACAAAGACAATGAAATTGTCGTTCATCTATTCCTTTCAGCGGTCGACTAGGATAGAAATGAGGTAACTTTCAACAATTTAACCTGGGATTGGAGAAATGAAATCCTAAATTTTTTGCAGAATGGCACCGTACCTGAAGATAAGAAAACAGCTCAAGCACTTCGCCGCAAAGATGCATGGTACTTGCTCATTCGCAACTCAAAAGAAAATATCGCAAGATGTTTAGAGGGCCCCTAGAAAAATGCCTCAGACCTAACCAAGCGGAGTTTGTGATGAAAGAAGTCCACGAAGGACACTGTGGAAATCACTCAGGGGCGAAGAGCGTTAGTGAAAACCCTAATCAGAGCTGGATACTATTGGCCTAAGATGGACGAAGAGGCTGAGAACTTCGTATCCAAATGCGACAGGTGCCAAAGGTTTGCCAATAACATGCATCGACCAGCGGAATTATTGCATCCAATAATATCCCCATCGCCCTTCATGAAATGGGGTATGGACATAGTGAGACCTCTTCCCACAGCTAAAGGACAGGTACGGTTTTTGCTTGTGCTAACCGACTATTTTACAAAATGGGTAGAGGCAGAAGCGTTAAAACAGGTGCGAGAAAAGGAAGTTAACAGTTTCTTATGGCGAAACATAATATGCCCGCTTTAGGATACCAAAGGAGATCGTGTGTGATAATGGCCCACAATTCATAGGCTCACAAATCACAGAATTCTTCGAAAGCTGGCAAATCAAACGGATCACTTCAACGCCATACCATCCCGTGGCTAATGGTCAAGCTGAGTCAACGAATAAAGTCATCATCAACAATATAAAGAAGCGGCTAGATAAAGCCAAAGGAAACTGGTCTAATGAGTTACCAGCGGTACTATGGGCATACAGAACAACTTCAAAAACAGCCACGGGAGAAACTCTGTTCGCACTTGTCTATGGCTCAGAAGCCTTAATACCTGTGGATATTGGCGAACCAAACATAAGGTTTACAACAGCCACGGAGGAGGCAAACGACGATGAATTGAGGACCAATCTGGACCTGCTCGAACCACGGAGAGAAGCATCACTAATACGGATGGCAGCTCAAAAACAAATTATAGAGCGTTATTACAACCGTAAAGCTCATCTCAGGTACTTCAAGATTGGAGACTTCGTCCTCAAAAAAGTCTTTCAATCAATGAAAGAAGCAGGCGCAGGAAAGCTAAGTCCAAATTGGGAAGGACCTTACAAAATACGAGGCATAGCTGGGAAGGGGGCCTACGAGCTGGAAGCTATGGACGGCAGAATACTACCAACAAGTTGGAATGCCATCCACTTGAAGAAGTACTACTTCTAAGTAAAATAAGTTGATACCCCCGGTCAGGTATCACACGTTCGATTTTATTTTGAACATTTAAAATTTTACTAACCATTTTAGATGATAGGCATAAAGCTAACCCATCACCAGATGATTAGACCTACAAAGACGCGAGGAAGTAACTAAATTCCCGGTATAGGGTTACACTTTCTGATGGACGTTTTAAAGGGTTAAGCAGTCATCATCTAAAAAGTATATACCTTCGAGTCCCGTATGTTTTTCCTTTTCAGGAAAAGGATCATAAGTAAGGAATAGTTAAGTGCTCGAGATTTCATTCTTCAAAGCTCAAACACTTGGAAGCAAAAAAGACTATCAAAAAGTTAAAGCTCGAGCCTGAAGATCCATCTACCCAACAAATCAAGTGACAAGAGCAAAATCGAAAAAGCCAAAGACTTAAACACAAAACCTCTAATCCAAAAAACCTTTGAACATGTTCAGGTTAAAAGGAAAAATGTTAGCCACGAGGAAGAAATGCGCATCTTTGTACTTATTCAAAAGAAAGACTGTTGTAACCAAAAATAGTTATGGATAAAAGATCATCATCATTGTACTCATTCAAAACTGTTGTAACTAAAAACAATTACGAAATCTTTGTACTCATATAGAAAACTGTTATCAAATAAAATAGTTACGGATGAAAGATCAAAATCCTTATACTTTTTCAAAAAACTGTTATCAAATAAAACAGTTACGGATGCAAGAGCATTTTCCTCGTGCTTATTGAAAACTTTTATCGACTACAATAGTTATGGGTGAAAACCCCAACTTGAATAAAAACTATTACGAACGAAAAATAGTTGCTCTCTTGTATTAACTCGAAAAAACTGTTACATACGAAAAACAGTTATGAAATACAAGTGTATATCAAATCTGTTAAAAGAAAACAGTTACAACATGAGTTTTAGACGATAATCAAACACATGTAAAATGTTGTGAAAGTTCAAAAGCTTTCCTCATAAACATTCTTAAGCATGTGAAAAATTACTATCACTCGCAATGCATTATTACACCTTTATGAAGTTGAGATGTCTTCTTCATTAAGTGTCGATCAAAAAGGCCCCTCTTTCATAAATTATGCCTACTACAAAAAGGCACACATTTAATATGGAAATGTGCCTATTACGAAAAGGTACGAGTAATCTAAAGCATTCTATATGCAAAACTCAGAGGTAAAACTAAAACCTCGAAAAATAAAGTATGCAAAAAGACTTAAAGAGTGAAACAGAAACTCAACGGAAAACAAAAGTCATACTTGCATTAATATATTAAAACAGCTAAGTAAAAACTAAGTATTAACTTATACTTAGCCGTGTAGAGTTTTTATACATTGAGGCGCCCCTAAGTTGTTATTTGGGGACTTTAAAGAGATCCAAATTTACCCCCGATGGGACTGGGGGTAACCACCAATTGAGACAAAGAAAAAAAAAGGGAGGAACCAACTTCTTAAACTTCTTCAGGACGGGGGTTGACTTCACTGGCAGAAGGAGCAGGAGCGCCTTGGGACGAAGAGACTTGAGCAGCAAGAGCCTCACCTTCAGGTGAAGAGAGATTCTGACCTTGTTGATCCTTCTCAATGGACTCCTTGATTTTTGCAATTTCAGCATTAAGGTCGAAATCCTCTCGGCTCATTTCAGTCAATGTGTTGAGGCGAGAGTTCATATACGCCCAACTAACATCGACAACTGCCCTATCTTCAAGAGCTTCGTAATCTTTCTCCCATAGCATAACTTCAGCTCTTAGCTCATCCCTCTCAGTCACATCAGCATCATTAGAGGCCCTTAAAGAAGCGAAAGTCCTTTCCATGAATTGAACTTTCTCCAAAGAGTTGCGGAGATCCTCCGGGGTCTGAGTAAGAGATTGCTCTAATTCGCCCGAATACTCCTCTTTTTGGTCTAGTAAGGCCTTCAAGCTCCTGACCTCTTCAGAGGCACGAGACAGTTGCTCCACGAATGAGGACTCTAAGACGCTCTTATCCTTGTCTGCCTGATCAGAGGATGCCTTCTCCACGGCCAACTCTGCTGTCATGACCCTCACTTGCTGCTCCAAGGTACATTTTTCTTCTTCTACAGCCTCCATGTCGAGCCTTAAGCTTCCATACTGCTCTTTCCAGTTACCTGCTTCAGCATGCCACTCCTTTACTTCCTACACCGTATGAGAAATCCTTTTCATAAGCTTCGTGCCAATAAGATTGATCTGCAAAAGAAAGCCAACTAGATATGGTAAATACATGTACAAGAATGAACACAAGAAAATGCAGTTTACCTTTAAAGAAGTATGCACGATTTCATTATCCCATGTAAGGGAACTGTGGCTATCCAACTTAGCTCTCTCTGTCGGGCCTATCAACATTTTCAACCACATATCAGGCTGGCCAGACTTTTTAAAGAGACTACCCTCCGCTGGAACTTCTATCATCACCTGCCTCATCTCTCTGCTGGAAGACCCTAATTCTGTAACAGAAGGCACGGAAGCAGGTAGAGATGCAGGAGCCACGGGCGAGGAAGTCTGAGGGGCCGAAAAAGCCACGGGAGAGGGAGAAACGACAGGAGCAGGAATAGACACGGGAGCAAGAGAAATAACTGGAACAGTTGAAGGGAGTTCTCTAAGAGAACGAGAGAAAACAGCCAAGGGAGCTTCATTAGCAACAGAACCAAAGCCTTCACGGAACAATTGGCCAACAGATTCACGCACGGGAGAAGGAGTAGCATCCTCGGAGGCAGAAAGTCCAACTTCAGGAACTGAAGGCACGATGACAGGTGTAGACTCGTCGTCTGAGACCACCCTCCTCCTATGTGACCTATCGATCAAAGTGCCCTCATCTTCCTCTTCTTCTCCCGAGGTCCTTGACCCACCTGCTTTCCTCTTTGAAGAAGAAAAGCCTGAAATGATCTCCTGGGCCTGAGCCAGGGATAACTTGGGAACAGACGTGGATGCAGAAACTCCACGAGCAGGAAACCCTATCAAAAGGAAAGGGTTAAATAATGCTTAAAGGAATAAACAAGTACAAACAAAAACTTCACTTACCATGAGTCTTAACTCTCCAACCAAACCTCTTAAAGAGGTAATACCATTAACGCTCTTCCAATGAAGCGATTAACAAAAGCTTTTCTACCCAATATCTGAAACCGGAGACTTTCTCAACGGTTCCCATGATTGCTGCAAAAAAAAAGAAACAACTACGGTATTGATACAATATCTAAAGCAAAAAGCAAGGAATGTGAGCAAAAATGTACTCACGTTCAAGATTCCACTTCTCAGTGAAGGGAAGATTGTCTTCACCTACTAAACCAGCAATAGGAACAACAACATACCGAAGAAACCAACCTCGATCCTTATCATCTTCAGAAGTCACTAACACCCTTTTACTCCTAGCAGCTAGGGTAAAAATTCCCTGACGGAACAACATTGGGGAATAGAGGTGAATAAGATGATGAAAGGTAAAGGGGATCGAAGCTAAGGTAGCCAAGTATCTAAGACATGCAACGACTCACCATACAAGAGGACCGACTTGTCCCAAGCAAATTTTGAAAAATCGACAGAACTCGATGATTACTGGGTCGATGGGAGGCTTGAACCCTAATGTAAAGGGATAGGTATAAACAAAAGAATGCCCCGTCTTGTAAGACGTTATTCTTTGATTACTGTTTGGAACGATTACAGGAAAATCGGAACTCCAATAACATTCCCTGCGTATAAGAGGAATTAAAACTTCAGTGAGTTGGGTAGGGTACTTGTCAACACTAGCAAGAGATGACAATGAAGAAACATGATCTCTAAGGGCTTGACTAACCCTAGCAAAGGTGAACTCTGCAGGTACTATTTCATCGACCCTCGGTTCGCGCAAAGGTTCGTGACGTTCTCTACCTTTGGACGAAGATCTAGAAGCCCTAGCCCTCGGAGAAGTTAAAGACCTAGAAGAAGGAGGAGAAGTAATTTGAGAAGAGGAAGAACCCCTTGAAGGAGTAGAACCTAAACTCCTCAACCTGCCGCCTCTCCTACTCCGTGTTGGAGCAGAAGAGGGAGTCAAATAATCTACGTTTATGACTCTCTTAGATTGGTTTAAAGAAGACATATCTACAAAGACAATGAAAAAGTTCTTTACAAATAAAGTTTGAAAGTTAGAAGTTTTTCGTGAAACAAAAGAAAAGAGGTATTTATACTCGAAGACAACCGTCAAAAATGGGAAAAACAATGATGTGAACGCCATAATTGAAGATGTAATTTTGTGACTGATGCAGCCATAAAAAAGCCTAAAAGGCGCTGAACAATTGCAGAACCAACTCGGGAATGCCACGTGGCATAAGCCTTAAATAGAAGTGACAAGCGAAGCTTACGTACAGAAAAAGATGCAATGATTCGAGTGAAGCGGCGGTAAAATATTCTCGCCATAAATGAGTATCTACTTATCAAATATTAATTGATAAATATATGGTAAGTGGGGGGACTATCTGTATTGGTAAAAAAGAGCTTCACACGTGTAATAAATCTTGATGACTCAGCAGTCTACGTGAAGCAATAAAGACACGATAGCTGGACATGACTCTATGAAGAGGTATGAGGCAAAGAGGTATGGCAAATCACACCCACGGGTTGATTAGCTACGGATGTCTCAACTTGATTGAGAAGATGAAGATACACGGTCAAAATATATCTGGGCGAAATAAAGGGCAGATTCAGAGATCTTCAAATTAGTGATCCACACGTTACACAACATTCACGCAACAGTTACAGTTGCTCATTGTAACGTTACATTAATGTCATAATTAGTCATTAATGCTCAATCACTGAAAAGGGCGAACGTTATATTAGGAAATTCCCTATATAAGGGAGTAATATAACCTGTAAATGACCCATCCGAACTACTATTGCAATACACTTTACTTTTCGCGCATCTCATTGATTTTTCTTAATTACTTGCAATAATCAGTCTTGCCTTGGTTATCAGAAACCCGTGTTCATCCTAAAAATA
>ML339018.1:0-49456 GCA_005239505.1 Nicotiana paniculata | reverse complement strand
AGGAAGGGTATTATCAGACCCTTTTTTGTATAATATTTCGAAATCAAAAGGGGCTAATAAAGCTTGCCACCTTGCAAACATTTGTTTGGAAACATCATGTTTAAAATCTTTATTAAAGATAAACTTTGCAGCTTGACAATCAGTTTTTACCAAAAACATCTGATTGTATAAATCCGTTTGGAAGTTCATAACACATTTACCTATAGCAAGAATTTCTTTAGCTACAGTTGCATAATTTCTCTAGGATTCATTCCATTTTCCAGAATAAAATTGAACAAGATATTCTTGTTTATCTAATGGAGAACATTGTTTCAATATTCCCCCATAACCAATATCAGAGGCATCGGTTTCCACAACCTTTGCCCAAGTGGGATTACCTAAAGTTAAGCATGGAAGGTTATGAACCTTCTGCTTAATCTTTTTGACTAATGCAGTATGACTGTTAGTCCAAGCTTTGGGATTCTTCTTTAATCTAGCATAAAGAAGAGTTGTATCCTTAGCAAGATCCTTTATAAAAGGAGAAATATAATTCAAGCTTCCTAAAAATCTTTGAAGCTGGGTCTTATCAATAATAATATCAGGAAATTTAGAAGCGAATTCAATGCTTCTATTGATGGGAATGATTATTCCCTTTTCTATATTATGACCTAGAAGTCTGACTTTTTCTTCGAAAATCCACATTTTTGGTTTGAATATTACTAACCCGTTTTGGAAAATAATTTTCTTAAATAAATCCAAATGTTTAAAATGTGATTCTATATTTTTTGAAAATACTAGAATACTATAATATAAACAATTATGAAATCCGTATAAGGAAGGAAAATATCATTCATAATTTTTTGAAATTCTGAAAGAGCATTTTTTAAACAAAAGGCATAACATTCCATTCATATTGGCCCATTGGAACATTGAAAGCGGTTTTATATCTATCTAATTCAGATATCTGAATCTGCCAATAACCCGATTTTAAATCAAATTTTGAAAATATGATGGCATCATGTAATCTATCTAATAAATCCTTCTTATTAGGGATTGGATACCTGAACCATTTTAACACCTTATTAAGGGGTTTGTAGTTGATAACTAGTCTGGGAACTCCCCGCTCCTGTTCGGCATGTTTATTGACATAAAAAGCAGTGCAAGACCATTCAGACTTTGAGGGTCTTATTAAACCCCTTTGTTCTAAGGAATCAATTTCCTTGTTGCAAAACTCTAAATAAGTAGAGTTCATCTGGAAAAGGTCGAGCCTTGGTAGGGATTTTATCCTCAGAAAAGTCTTCCTCATAAGGAAGATTTATGAGATGCTTTTTCCTGCTCCAAGATTCGGATGGTCACCACAAATAGAAGAAAAAAACTGGTTTTTGAGAAAATTTATTTTTTCTACTAATTTAGGATATTTTAAATCCTGTTCAAAATAGAACTAATTTCATTTTTCAAAAATGCAATTTGGTTTATTTTTGAAGTAATTTTATCAGAAATATTCCCATTCAAAAATCTCTGAACAGGTTCAGTTATAAACTCAAATCTGATGTTTATGCTATTATAAGTGCCAGTAAAACCTTTTGTATCCCAGTACCNATTAATTTAATAAAAAATGGGACACCGAGTATTACATCCCTGTCGATATCTTTTACCAAAATGAAACTTTCCGGAATACATATATCCTGTTGGCAAATATAAGCCTTGGGTAATTTATATGAAATACCCATTGAATCACCACTAGCATTTTTCAGACGATGAGTGATTTTATAAAATATCTGGAAGGTATTATTCCTTCTTTTACACAATTTAAATATGCTCCACTATCAAATAAAGCAATAAACTCTTTTTTGAAATTGTAGTCGATTAAAAGAGTTATTTTTATTAAAAACTTTTGGGTGATAACATATTGGAGTTTTTCCAGAAATTCTTCTTCAGAAAAATCTATGGCTGCTAATAGAGTATGGTCAGTATTATTTTCTGAAGAACATGCAATAATATCATTATTCTTGATACTGATATCTTTCTCAGAATTTTCTATTTTGAAAAATCTTTCATCTAAGGCTATGTTTGAAGCCTTTAATTCTGAGATTTCATTCTTGAGATAATTTATCTCAGTGCTTAAATCTTGGACAGTAGCCAACCTATCAGGCTGGGATTTCTCTTTGACCAGATTTATGATCTCTGACATGGTGTAAGGTTCTTTCTGGGAAGGAATGCCTTCCACCTCTGTTCCTACTTCATAATTTGTAGGAAGTTTGTCAATTAACTGAGACCTTAATTCCGGGTCTTTAATAACCCTTAATAGCTCAATAATGCTATCATTGGTCAAGATATTGATTTTTAAGTCTGCAAAGTGCGAGTAGATATTAAAAAGATTGTCATCAGTATTACAACATTGATTCGAGCATTGTCCTTCTTCATAGAACTCTTGCTCATCTTCAGAGGATGAAATATAATATTCCTCTTGAAGGACTCGTAAATCCTCACTAGTAGATGACTCATTGTTAGAATTCTCCGGAGAAGAATTTAGGAGAATTTTACAAAGAGAATCTTTGATATTATCTTCTAAATCAAGTTCTTTGATTTTGTCCTTGATTTTACAATCTTTTGCATAATGGCCTATCCTTCCGCATTTGTAACAAGCCTGGGGGGTTTTTGATTTAACAAAACCCTTTATGGCTTTATGAAAAGCCTTTCTTCTTTGGGTCTTTTCATGTCGTTTCTCCGGCGAACCCTTTCTTCTTTTGAAATCCTTCTTCTTATGGGATTTCTTTCTATTGGACGGAATGTCAATGTCAAATTGTTCACAGAATTCGTCTAATTGTTGTCTCTCAGTGAGACGATGTTTCTTTATTTGTTGGTTTAGCTTGATTTCATTACATAGGGCTAAACCTTCCTGAGTGCATACACTAAAGAGCTTACCGTATGAGTAAACCTCATAATTTATACTCATCCCTGTACCTCTAAGGACTTTTCGAATCCTTTCAGCAAATAAGGGAGGGAGTCCATCTATGAATTTGGACTTCCAATGAGTGCTATTACTCTCTGGTAATTCCATCACTCTGGATAAGAAAACATCTTTATACCATCTGAAAGATGTAAGGGTTTTACACCTCAGATTTTGGAGCATTGTCCTAATGGTCTCACTATTATCAGACCATCTTCCATAAAAGTGTCCTATGATATTCATGACTAAAGAATAGACTGAATTCTGGACAGTCTTATCTTCTTCAGTTTTGGTGGCATTCATTATTTGATGCCTTTGGTCATGGGTAAGATAATTATCCCACCAGCCTTTAGGCTGACCAGAAAACCGGCAATAATCATTTCTGTAATTGCCTTATCTAAATTCTTATTAACCTTACAGATAGTGTTGTACATAAGCATTCTATGTACTGTAGTATAGATTTGTCTTTCAGCAAGACCATTTATATTCCACTCATAGATATCTAACCCACTATATCCTTGATGGTAGTGGTCATTGTCCTGTTCTTCTATTAGGACATCTTGAGCGATTAGTCTAGGATAATAAAATATTTTTTGGTAAGGTTTGCGAGCATATTTTTCAGAGATTTTATTAATCTCATCTTCTACCTGTAGTCCCTTACCTTTATCAGGTTTATGCTCTAATGTTAAGGGGCTAGCCTTAAATTCGCCAAACTTCTTATTAAGAAGTTCTTCCAAGTCATCAAGACCTTTTAATTTAAAGTCTTTCACTTCAGGAGGTGGTTGGATACTTGTAGTAGCGATTTGCTCTTTACCTTTAGCATCCTTCTGTTGAATTTTTTGGACTTCAGCTATTAGCTTGTCCAATTTCTCGTGAATCTTTATAACCTGTTCGCCCAGGATACTAACATACATATTCATATAGTTATTCTGGGTGAGCATGATATTCAAATTTTTTGCTGTTACAGCAACAATATCATTTTCAAATATTTTTGAAAAAGCCGTGCAATAAATCATTTTGTCTTTTTCCCCTATATGAAAAGATTGCTGGGGTGGAAAAATAGAATTAACAATATTATNTGGAAAAACAGAATTAACAATATTACCGTTAGTGAGCGTATAATCTCTTTCTAAGACAGAAATATAGTTATAAACATGTTTAGACATAAACCATGGAACAAAAGCAATAATTTTATTTTTCTTGCTAATATTCTCATAAAAATCATGTCTAAAATATTGAATTAATTCACTTGTCATGTTTTCATGAAACCATTTTCTGAAAACAGCCCATCTGGGTTTTAAAAATTCTTCTAAAATCATTTTTCTTGCCAGTGAACCCGGACTAAAATGTATTTGGTTTTCAATCATTATTAACACCATTTGAAAAATCCATTTCGGATGCAGTAGGTTCAAGATCTGAATCAATCTTGACAATATTATCACTGCTAATACTAATATTATTAACTCTATTATTTTCTCTAATCTGAGATGTGGAAGCTCTTGAAGGAAAGTCCACCACATAATCAATTGGAGAAATATAAGAAGAGTTTGATCTAGTTAATCTAGATGACAAACTGATATTATCAGTTTGAATGGGTTCATTGAACCTGATTTTAATAGTACCATCTGAGGTTTGTTCTATTTCTGTAACCTCAGTATTACCAGTATTCCGAGGTGCAACTGCTTCCTCTATGACCCATTCTTTAGGAAAATCAATTTCATCCCATTTGATAGGTCTTCTGGTAGTTACTTTGGATTTCCCAAAGTTGGTTTCTATAAGAATAGTTTCATTTTTAAAATCCATAATCTTGCACACAGGATTCAAAGTATATAACGGTTTGAAATAAATCCTATAATAGATGCATATAACTTCTGTACAAGGCAAATAATCATAACCATGTAATTTAATGCTAAGTATTAAAGCATTTAAAGAGTTCTAATTGTTAAGAGAAATCTGCAAATTAGGATAATCATTGAAATAAACAGGGCCATAAGCCAAACTGGTTTGCAAAGTCCCTATAAGCGACTTTTTCCAGTTTTGATTTCTGCCATCTCTGAGAGCTGCAATGAAGCTTTCAGGTAAGCCTCTTAAAGTAAGTGGCTTAAAGGCGACTTGTATTAAGCCTATATGTATAAATCCGTGCGAGTCCCTATAAGGGGCTAAATCATTTTCAGATAATAACCTGAATGTAGCATGGTCACTATCTATAGTGATAGTCTCTTCAGTAGTTTTAACTACTTGTTTTAAACCAATTTTTTCAAAGGTACCTAATTAGTATATTACCTTAATTTGATTAAAGGTATAGTCCACTTATTAAGTAGATCTAATTGTTGAGGCAACTCATATTCTTCTTTTCTACTGTTTTTAACAGTAGTCTTCTTCCTAATGATATTCATTAAGAAACTAGTGCCAGACTTAGACTTTTCAGATTTACTAACATGGCTCTGATACCAAATATGACAAAGGATCGCTTCCAACGAGGGTCAGAAAGTAAATTACAAGAACTCAAGTCCTGGCCAGTTACTAACCTCTACAGTAACCCTTAAACCACGATACTCCTCACAACCCTTCAATGGCCACTTTTTTAAGAAGGATATTCTTAAAATAACAGGATTGCATGGCTAAAAGTATGTCTCTATCCCGAAAGTAGTTATACTAATAAGAAACCCAACGTGTTACTAAAAGTATTAAGTTCACATGCTAACATGTAGTATTATATATATATATATATATGCCTAAAAGTAATTATACTAATAAGATTCCTAAAGGTAATCATGTAGGATTCCTAACATCTAGTATTATGCTCTAAAACTATTAGGATTACAAGGCTAATGTCTAGAATTCCGTTTATGTCCTTTTATTGTGAGTTATTATACTTAATATTAAAATGTTATTTTTGTAAACCAACATTATATTCAAGCTATTATAATAATATAGATAGATATAGATAGATAATAACTAACAAGCGATACACGTACACAAATGCTTGTAAAATAATAAAGCTTACCTACTGTTAATAAAATACGATTTATTTACTCTATTAAATTTGACAAAATATGATACTTCATTATACATAATAAAAAAAATTCAGAATCATAAAACAAGAAGAGAGATAATTTAAATAGAAATATATCAGTTGCAAATACTCAAGCGTAGTATTCAAAATAGATTACCATGTAGCTGACACTGATGATAAACATTGGTTTTTAGGAATTAGTGATCTAAACATCACGATCAGTAATAGTTATATATCGTGGAAGGATCTCATTTCATTTATAATTTGGAGCCTCTGAACGAATAGAAGTAGAAACAACCTTAACAACACAAATAATACTTTTAGTTCCAAGACCATCATAAATCAAGTTGTGGAATATAAGCTTCTTACTGATAGAGAAAACAACATGGATAAGGAGATCCCTATCCGAATCCAATGGCATAAGCCACCTATTGGCTGATATAAATTGAATACTGATGGCGCTTTTAAACGAGATAGATTAGTTTGTGGTATGGCGAGAGTGATAAGAAATATCAATGGTGATTGGGTTGTTGGCTTCCAACATTCCTCGCAAGCAGTATCTCCACTCCATGCGAAAATCTTGGCACTCACACAAGGTCTTCAAGCTTTGAATATTAATATCACTCCTCTAGAAGTGGAAATTGATGCAACCCAGGTCATAAAATACCTGGATCAAGGGTACCCTATTTACAACACTTTACTTCGTGATTGCAGGTAGCTAATATCTAGAATAGGGAAGCTGAAGGTCATGCATAACTTCATAGAAGGAAATAAAATAGCTCATTTGTTAGCTAGGGAAACAATCTACGAGGCCAACGTCAACAAACGTATTTATTTCGCAGTACCATCTCCTCTTATTATGACCGAGATGCTGCCAGACAAAAATGACATTACTTTTGTTAAGTATACAGTAGACGATGCATGTTGGATGTTGGACAAACTTGACAACTATAATACTCTTAAGGGTATTAGTATTTTGTATAACCGTTTAGAAGCACTTCAGTATGTTGTAATAAAAGTTCTAGATTTTCAAAAAAAAAAAAAAAATTAGTAATGAGAAGATATCATCAATAATTTTCCCTTATCTTTGACAAAAAGGACAAAAGAAAAGTATTAGTAATGACGGAATGAATGGCCGAATTTTACACTTCTCCGAAAATACGATGCGGCAGTCCCATATGTAAATTTCTCTCCTATACCCTTCCTTCTTCCCCACTTCCCCTGTACCTTTCCCCCCACATTTACACCAACCCAAAAAATAAACTAATCATCACAATTCACACGACCCACAGATCCCAAAAATATCAACAACTCTCATCTACAATTTTCCATTTAATTTTCTATCAGTGAATAGTTTAATAATCTTCAAAAACTCTATAAATATATTTAAAAAAAATGTCAAGCGACAGTGAGGACGAAGACGAGCTCTTACAGATCGCATTGCAGGAACAAGCTCAACGCAACATCAATTACCAAAAACCGGTTCATCAACCTTCTAAACCGGTTCGCAACTTCGTTCAGCCGCCATCGCAGCCCAACTCAAGAACCGGCGCTACCGGTAGTAATACGGCGGGGAGAAAGAACACTAGCGCTGCCGCGATGCCGAAGAGCAGTAACAAGAACAGTAATCAGCAGCGGAAGTCTGTGGAGGATGACGATGATTCGGAAATCGAGATGCTGAGTATATCATCGGGCGATGAGGATTCGTCCAAGGATCGCGGGTTCGGGTCGAGGAATCGGGCAGCAAGTGGTGGAGGGAGAGCTGCACATGAGGATGATGGATTGTGGGATGGTGGTGAGCCTGATTGCTGGAAGCGTGTTGATGAATCTGAGGTATATCTATGTATTCCTTTTCTTATACCTATTGAGCAACACTAGTAGTTCTATCTGCTTCTGTATATGCACTGTGGACTCATTGTACTGATGTTTGATAATATGTATGTTCAACAAGTTTATATAAGCTGAGGCAGTCTAGTTGTTTGTACCAGTGGCGGCATTCACAAAAATGCAAACTTGCACGGTGATATTCACACACTTAATTTTCAAAGAGATTCAAGAATCTATATACCAAAACAATTGTTTAAACTTATCTGTACGGATAATTTTCTGATGAAGGGCATTTCAATTGACCCCCCTTCAACAAACTTACCTCCACCACTGGTTTGTACTTGTTGAATGATATATGCTTCTTAAGCTATTCTAGCAGTATATGTTCCGACTCATGCCTTAAGGACTCCTCTTTGATAGTGATATGTTTTGGATGTATAAGGTCTATGAGCAGTTCTAGAGAATCTCTTTAGTTAGTAATTCTCAAAGGGGAAAAGTCTTCATAAAAAATTCTCAAAGGGGAAAAGTTTAGGAATTCGCCAAGCTTTATAGGGATTTTAAGCTGCAGAACACAAAAGCACGGACAGTCAGGCAAAAATGAAGGAAAAAGTGAAAAAAATATGTAATCGAAGAAAATATGACTTGAAAATATATACACAAACAAGGGAAAGTGAATTGAAAATACTAAACTCAAGTGAAATATATGAATAAAATCATGAAACCATTTGAAATTTCTATTACAGATGCAAAGATGAGCTTTAAGTTTCTGATATAGGTTTAGTGACTAGGTTTCTAATGTTAAATTATCTAATCATGTTCTTAGTCAGTACCTAATTTGTTCATTACATTTCGTTAACAATGAACATATCAACTGCTTGTAATTGTTCATGTTTGGTTCTTCTCTTTAGAAAAAAAAAATAGAGCCCATAGGCAAACAGGTGCACGGTTTAGCGCCTTGGTGGAAGCCTCACATTAACTCTATTTTAAATACTGATAAAAAAATACTTTGTTTAAAGTATAGGATTAAAGAATTTGCTTCAATGGATAACCTCTTTGCACATCTGTTTGTACTATAGTTGCTTACTATTTCTAGTAACGTTCTTTACTATTAGCCTGTTTGCGTTTTTTGAATAATTTTTGGAATTCGCATTACTTGGATTGTTCATTTAAGGGAATTAGTCTTTAGGTATTGTTATACCAATATGGAGCTATATGTAAAATTATTTACCTTAAAAAAATAATCAGGAGGAGCAATATGTATTTGTGTTATTGCTTAAACAGTCTTCTTTATCTTTTGTAAATAAATCAGAGGCCGTGAGTGGTAGTTCCCTTTCTGCGTGGGAATTGATATTTAAACATGATGAATGAGTATTGGAATTTACTTACTCAAATTCTTTGCAGCTAAGACGCAGAGTTCGTGAGATGAGGGAGGCAAGAGTGGTTCCAACCACTCAAAAGCCTGAGCCAGAGAAGACAGCTGTACCACAAAAAGCTCTTAATAATTTGCAGTCTTTTCCTCGTGGCATGGAATGCATCGATCCTCTGAAGTTGGGGTACTTCTCTTTTTGCTTAAAATCTGGCTCGGGAAAGTGCTTTCTCCTGATACTTGTGCTTACCAGGATGCTGTTTTCCTAATGACAGGATAGTTGACAACAGAACATTAAGGTTAATCAGTGAGAACTTACAAAGCTCCCCATCCATAGGCGACAGAGATCATCTAGACCCCAAAGTTCGTGGTATTTAATTCTGTCACCAAATTTTTTGATTCTATAATGCCTGCCTATTTTTGATTCATTATTTTCCTCGGACCACATTTGGTCAGCGCTACCTGGGAAAATGGGAAAAGAATTATGGTTGAGCCCGTTCAAAGTCATTGTTGTCAAGTGTATATGTAGATGCAGTGATAAATATGAAGACTGATCTTCATAACAAGATTTACTGGATTGAATGATTTCGTATGATTGGGTTGGATGATATCAAGCCTATGTTCCTGCGGCTGTCAGGTGCTTGTGGTTTCAATTATGGGGATCTTATTTGTGATGTATTGCAAACTTGTGTTGTGATTACCCTTTAGGTCTGCATAGTTCACTTTATCTCCATTTCCGTTTATTCTTGGGGCATCAGGTAAATCAGGACCTCAAGTAGCTTTTTGACAGAGTCTTATTGCCTATGTGGTTGAGCCTTGGGGAAATGATTTGTGCTTGTCTACTCTTTAGTACAAAAATAAAAAATAAAAAAATTAAATTGATTTGTTCTTGTCTACTAGAAAATACCACATTGTGGTGTGAGAAAGCATGTGGAGCTTGGATTGCGATTATAAGGATATCTTCAGTGTTGTTGCACAGCGATATAGTATGTTCTATAAGGAGGTATCAGACCACTTAAAGACAAGCTTAACGAGTAAATGCTGACAGCAGCAAAGGATTGCTTTTACTGATGCGTGAATTTTTCAAAGGATTTATCCTAGTAGATAAATGATAATAATGGGTAATGGAGGTCAATTTTTTCATTTTTATATTTACCAAATTCTATAGTGTCAGTCAACTAGTAAAATGAGGTCATTTCTACTTGTTTTAAAAGAAGTCATTTGAAGTGAGAACCTTTATACTCTCCTCAAGTGGACCTATTTCTTTACCATTTTTATTATCTACGCTAGTTTTCTTACAAGTTCTTGCATAATCTTGCAGAGAGGTTGAATTACTTTTCTGAGAAATTTGACCCGAAGTTGTTTCTGTGTCGGATCCACCAAGACACTAGCGCTTCAGAGTTAGAATCAGGTGCTCTTGCTGTAAAGACCGATCTTAA
Organism: Nicotiana paniculata; assembly: GCA_005239505.1. NCBI lineage: Eukaryota > Viridiplantae > Streptophyta > Magnoliopsida > Solanales > Solanaceae > Nicotiana > Nicotiana paniculata. The sequence continues at coordinate 38,879 of ML339018.1, read as the reverse complement.
AGGACGTACACTGCAGAAAAAACAGTTGGTTAAAGAAAATTTTGACTGCTTTGTGTCCTGCAAAACAACAATTGATGGTGAGCTTTACGTCCGGTAGCACGTGCTACTTTGGTCTTACCTTCATTTATGATAGAAACTGCTTAGTTTGGCGGCAATGTTTTCCTTTTTGTAGACATTGAATCAAAGTTAAGACGGATTGAGGAAGACCCTGAAGGTTCTGGAACCTCTCACTTATTTAATTGTATCGAAGGAGTCAGTTCAATTGCTAATCGTGCTTTTGGGCCACTATTTGAAAGACAGGTAGGTAGCGTGCAATTCATTATATTTTATTAATACATGTAATAAAATTTGAGTATGCAAGTCTGGTTCTTTACTTCTCTTGAATATGGATGGTACTTTATGTTTCCTTTTTTTTTTTAAAAACTTTTGTGAGTGTAAACATTATTGTGTAGGCTCAAGCTGAGAAGATAAGATCTGTTCAAGGAATGCTGCAGAGGTTCCGAACGCTATTTAACTTGCCCAGCACGATTCGTGAGAGCATTAGTAGCGGTGAATATGACCTGGCAGTCAGGGAGTACAGGAAAGCAAAGTCAATCGTTCTGCCTTCTCATGTATGGATGACCTAGTTAATGCTATGAATTTAACATATGCTTGTGTTGTATGCATTATCCTCCAAGTGAGAATGGCATATAGAGTTTTAATATGTTTGTTTGTACGTGTGCTTTTCTGTGCTTAGCCTTTATATTTCCTGGCCTTATTAATCTGTTTTATAGTCGTTATAATTGGTGCTACCAGTAGTTGATTATGCTTGGATCCTATCATATATTGCAGTTGGGACTTCTTTGCAGAAGCTTCTCCTATGTATGCAATTGACAATTTTGCTTTATTTTAATGATTTTCTTAATGTACAGGTGCGAGCACCTCCTTGATGCCTTATTTGATGAGACCTTGAATTTGATTAGTTGAGAGAAGTATTTTAGTGCTTTAGACATCCTCTGCTTCTGACTGCGTATATACAATTGACGATTTTGCTTTTTTGCTAACAATTTGTTTAATGTATAGGTGCGAGCACCTCCTTGATGCCTTATTTGATGAGACCTTGTATTTAATAATTTAAGAAAAGTATTTTAGGTGCTTTAGACATCCTCTTAGTTAAGCTGATTAAAACTTGACAGAGTTCCATGCTTTCATGGCTTAGTTTTGATTTAGTTGTAGTCATGTGCCATTTGACATTGTTATATGCTCCTTAACATGTTGGGTTCAATAATAGTATGATGCTTAACCTTTTTTGATTAGTTTCTGACCTGAATCGATTTACTTGTTTGCATCTCTTTGTCTTTCTTAATATTTTTCATAGTTATTCATAGTTTTTGCCCTATCTGTGTTACTCACTCTTGATTGAATATCTTTCCGTCAGGTTGGAATTCTGAAGCGTGTGCTTGAGGAGGTTGAAAGAGTTATGCAAGAATTTAAAAGCAAGCTTTATAAGTCTCTGGAAGATCCTCAGATTGACCTAACAAATGTAAGTTATAGTTACCATCTTGAGTTCAACATTAAAAAGTCAAAAAGTTATGACCAGTGCATGATTAGGACATTACTGTAGATAATTTGGTTCTCTTAAAGTCCACAAGGAGGTGTTCTTTAATAGACACTTGGATTGTTGAAACTTGAAAGACTAAAGATCTCAGAACTCTTCTCTTGCTAAACTTAAAAATGGGAAAAGATATCTCGAGCTTTCAATTTGTGGATTAGGGATAGCCCTAGGACCTTTCAACTTTCTTTGCTTCCTTCCCCCTTTCTATCAGACATCCACTTCTGTTTTGGTGACCAGTCACCTGTTGAGGCCATTCTATTTAATTACTTATGTCATATCTATTTGAGCTACCTATTTTTGGGATAAATAGCGATTACATATTTAGAAAAGGGACAACCCCATATATGAGAGGTATACAACATTAGACTCTAATACAAGGGGCCTACTTGTTTTCTGCAAGGATGCATATCACTCTTCTGCTGTGTCTAGTCTAGCTAATACTTGTTTTTTCTTGTTAATGCTAAATTATGATAGGATCGAAATGCCTCAAACATGTTCTTTTATAGTGTCCTTTTAAGTTCATAATGATTTAGGGTATCCTTGTGTACTGTTACTGCTGTCTGGGGACTTGATTGGTGTTCTTTTATAAAATTATTGTTATCTTATAATTGTGTATTAGCTGGTTAATTTACTGAGTGAGCTTTCCTGGCTGCAAATAGCTTCTCCTAACACTCTCTTTTGCGTCTAAATTCTAAAGCACTTCTTGGAATTTGGGAGGTCATGATCAACGTTAGGTTGCTCAAAGCTTAGCAAGGTTTAAATATCAACATGTAAAGTTCCTTTGTATAACATTCGCCATACTTTTACTTGAAGCAGTGAGGCATATTAATAGTCTTCTCGGACCTCCTTTCCCTGATGTATGGTAGGGTGCAGACTTGTTGTTCACCTCGCACCTGCTATCTGAGTTTATTTTCTTGTTTCCTGTGTATAAGATAGAACTGAGTACACATAGAGGTAATTGATTAATTCATATTGAAGTGTGCCTATATCATCTATCAAATGTCTTACATGAGTAGACAATCAGCCTGATAAATTGATATCGGACTGCAATCTCAATGTAACTGCCTTTTGCTGTGTGATAAAGAACTTCCAAACAAATGTTTGGATATCTTACTACATATATGAAGGAGAAATGTGATATTCTATGCTAAAAAAGGATGAAATTGCTTATATCAAGGCATGTCAGGTCTCAATTGCCGGATTACTGAGGTTAAACCAAACAGTTCTGATAATTGGTTACCCTGATTGCACTTGAATTATGGACCTTATATTTGTGTGCAACCATCTAAATGCAGATACTTTAAATTGTCACTTTCGACGTTTAAGGAAAATTTAAAATACTTTCCTATAAATACTTGTTACTCGTATTTGACTTTAATTGCTTCATGCAGCTTGAAAATAATGTGAGACTCTTGTTGGAGTTGGAACCCGAATCAGATCCTGTATGGCACTATTTGAATATACAGGTGAGGACTCTAAGGTCCAATCATCTGTTTCTATTTTTGTTCCTAGTTTCTTTTTCTTTTACAAGAAAGACAATTTTATTGAACATAAAGCCTTGTGAGACTAACAATTGAAACAAAAAATCGACCAATTGACAAGATATAATGTTACATCGTGAGTTGTTTTATAGCAACTGCTAACTCCACTATGAGTTTTGTTACCGGTGGAACTCATGGTTGTTTGATGTCTCTTAACCTTCCGATTGAACCTATTAAGTTCCCACGGCGATTGAGGGTATGAGAAGTTGTCTCCTTGGGTGGTTTTGGACAATTTTCACCTCATAAGCAAGCCTTTTGGATTGCGTAGGCTCAAAGTCCAGTTTCTTAACATGGTAAAAGTTGGGGTACGCTATATGAATCCTCATTTAACCTCAACTCATATCATCATCATACCAAATAAAATTGTATTATGAGGATTCTTCATGAATTGTTTAGTTTTATGCTGGCTGCTAGCCTACCAAAACTCTCCTCCTTTATCCGTGCTTGGGACCGGCCATGTGAGCAAGCTCACATTTCATTAGAAACAAAAAACTCGTGATGGTTTGTGAAACCCTCTCTCTTCTGCATAGACTACAGTTGGCATTTCGTTTTCTTTATTGGAGGCGAATGATATGGTAAATATTTCCATATTTTGTTGTGGGACTCAATTCTGCAATGTTCTCTTTCTTGTCCCTCTGACAGAACCACAGAATCCGAGGTTTGCTTGAGAAATGCACTTTGGATCATGAAGCAAGGACGGAAAATTTTCGGAATGAGATGCGTGAAAGAGCTTTATCTGATGCAAAATGGAGGCAAATTCAGCAAGATTTGGACCATTCTGTAAGCCCAACTACCTGTTATCAGAAGACATTTGATAATGGATTTAAAAGTTAATGTACTAATTTTCAATCCCAAATGATCATCAGTCAGATGTTGATTACTCTGATTCTCATGAAAATACATATTTGCCGGGTGATTCACAACCAGTGGAATTTAGTAGTGAAAAGGTTGATGCTCTCAGAGGAAGTTATATAAGGAGGTTAACTGCTGTAATTATCCATCATGTGCCGGCGTTTTGGAGAGTAGCTATTGCAGTTTTCAGCGGGAAATTTGCGAAGGTAATGAATTTTCTTCCAAGTATACTTTGTAACTAGGTTGGTGCAAAATCCGAAGGATATAAACAAGATATTTTCTGATAATTTACAAAGTCAATGAGGGCCGGAGCTTTTGTGGTGTTTTTGAGTTATTTCAGTGTCAAAACAAAAGCAGTTAAATTTGCACCTTGCACTTGTCATTTTTGGGGGTTTCAATTTAGTTTTTAAACAATTCAAAAAATGGACGACAATCATTGATAAGTTTGGTTAACCTCAGTTTGCTTAGTTGATTTGCATAATTTTTGAGTTCTGTAAGAACACTAAGTTTCTGAATACAACTTTGTGTATTAGGTTTAGAAGTAATTCTCATTCTTTGCACCCAAGGGTATGGCCTTGTGGTCAATGAAGTGGGTTGAGAACATGAGGTCTCAAGTTTAAATCCAGCGGAGGCAAAAATACTTGGTGATTTCCTCCCATTTGTCCAAGCCTTGGTGGACATCGTTACCTGGTACCTGTGCTGGTGGGGGTACCTCTGGAATTAGTCTAGGTGCCCCCAATCTGACACAACAGTTATAAAAAGAAAAGTAATTGTCAATTTTTTTTCTTTGGTTCGATGTTAGTCTGACCTACTGATTTTACTAGTTTCTGATTGAGCTCTTATTATCTAAGTCCTAAGACGAGAGGAAAATCCATGAAGATTATAAGCATGCAGTTAAGAAATGGTCTGATAATGTATCTACTTAATTTCAAAAAAAAAAGAAATGGTCTGATAATGTAAATCTTCTGTCACTGGTCTATATTAATAGATATCCAAACAAAGTTACATCTGTTATCTGCCCTTGGTTTGTAATCAAGATCCTTTTATAAAGTTAAAACGTGTCAAAAACCAAAGAGCTTGATAAACACAAAGCGGAAATATCTGATTTCTTTTGGTGCTATTTAAAACTAATGATTCTCCCTAGTCCCTAAAAGAATTGGTGTTCGGAGTACGGGGCTACTTATCTAATTCAGTGTGAATTTGGACATTGATTTCTTAAATTTTTAATGTCAAATTTATCTATTTAAAAACTGAATAAAAAGTACTATACGTAATGTTTTTATTGTTAAAATGTTTAACAGCTTTTTTTAAAAATGGGTAACGGTATATTAAAACACCAGCGTAAAGGAAGTGCTGGAATCCATATTTACAGATTACAAAATGCAAAAATATCACCTGCACATCTCACAGGGATCCTATGACATCTATGATAGATTCTGCTTCATCTACATATTTTTCTTTACACCAAAAGTGAAATAACAAAATACAATTCATCTTAATCTTCTGTACTGAGCTACTTCTATCATCAAAGCATCTTGCATTCCTTTCCTTCCATAGTGTCCACTAGATGCATGCTGGGACAATCTTCCACCAACTCTTCTGCTTTATACAACCACCTGAATATTTAAAAGCTTTCTGAAAAGAGTGTTGTCAAAGAAAAACTCTTTGACTCCGTAAAGATGACTTTTGTTACTGTCCAGCACCATCTTATTGTTGGGATTTTGCTTTTTTGCATGGTGATTCTAAAAAATATGGCTCCCCTATTAGTGTTTGTGTCATTATTCTTGGGACGACACATTCAAGGCGAAGCAGCTACATAGTGTTAACGGTGCTTACATGCTGTTCTACATCGTGGTGTCAAAATTTACTCTATCTCTGCTTGTTTAATGACAAGTACCTGGATACAATAACATAAACTTGATACTGAAACATGTTGAAACATTTGAGCTCTTTCCTCTTTGGGGTTTGAAATAGTTGTGCTAGATATGTTTATCACAAGTGGGAGGGGACTTACGCTTGAAGTTGTGATCTCTTACTATTATGTAGTCTTTATGGTTCTTCTATGTTTTCAACTCACACTATGGTTGAAAGTAATAAATTATAGTACTCTAATTTAATGACATTAGCAGATATAGATGCTAATAAAATTGTCATTACTTCTGCCATATATCATTGATAATTCTTATTGGGATCCTTGGTCTGGTCAAGGTACTTTAATTTTTTTTTAATTATTTCACTCTTTCTTCCTGTTCTCATTTGCTCTTTTTCTTTTTATTATCCACACTTCCCCACAAAATTCACTAACCACTAATTATATTCCTTCTTTTTTTTTTCTCCCAATATCAGTTCCGTTGCCCCTCTGTCGTCATAGCCATTGTTATCCCAAATTTTGGTTCAATAATATCTCATGAAAGATTCACCATTGTTCCCTTTTAGCTTTGTTTTTTGATTTCAAAGTACAAATCTTCTACCACCAGTAAACCACCCTTCTCCGCTCAAAGAACCAGCTTACCCCTTTGTTCCTGTTGGGTAGTTCTACGTGCAATTTCATTTCCAAATTTGTGGGTTGTCATCAGTTCTCAAGAAAAGGAATTTTGGCTCCGTTGAAGATGAGAGATCAAAGGGTGCTTTTAATTGGGGGTGAAGTGTTGTTGGGGTGATTTTTCTGGTTGTTTGGGAGTCTTTCGGGGGAAAAAATAATAATTCTATTTTCTATAACTGGAACGAGAGGCTTGAAAGTGGTGAAAATGATGAGTGAATAGAAGGTGAGCAGCTGAACTCCACGGAAATGGAGGAAGCAAAAAGATGATGAGGAAAAAGAGAGGGAAAATAAAGAAAAGAGAAATGAATAAGAAAACAAAAAGTAGGAATGATAAAGGGTATTGTATTTTGCTTATACAAACTAATCAATTGTAATTAATTACAGCGTCCAATGAAAAATCACATTTGTTCAGTTTTTAATATCTTTATAGTTTCTCAAGCGCTTCTAGTGGGGTGAAAATACTTCCTTTGCCACATCACCTCTTAGGGTGATATTAATTTCACATCGGATAAGAATAAGGGGGTAATGGAACGCCTGTAAAGTTTAGGTGTGTAACTGAGTTCTGGGGACAAGTTTGAGGGGTAACTTGTGATTTTCCCTATAAAATATGCAGTCTCATCTCTCAACATTTGTTATTTATTTCCATCTGCTAGTTTCTTTGATCTCAATAGACCTTTCTTCTGGTTCTGTAGTCTTCACAAGTATCCTCTGATTCAAATGTGAATGCCTCTGCGAACAAAAGTGAAGAAAAAGCGGGAGATGGGAAGTACTCAAATCATTCACTTGATGAAGTTGCTGGGATGGTTCGCAGTACTATATCAGCTTATGAATCCAAGGTAATTGTCCAATCTTGATGGTAGGAGAGTAAAGTATAGATATATATGTAATTTTGAGTAGTTTGTGGACTTTGTTGTCTTCCATTTATGGTTGTAACAGGAATAGTTATCAGAAAATTCCCCACTTCCAAATTTGTCCTGCCAAAAAGAAAAAAATTTGACTATCACTTCCAAACTTTTTGCTTTTCAATCAATGAGGATCGAGGCCTGCCGCCTGCTTCACATTACTTCTCTTTCTTCCATTTATTTTTTGCTGGGAAGGGGTTTTATTTTATTGAGGTCACTATTATGTAATTCTTTGCTGGGAAGGGGTTTTATTGAGCTCACTATTATGTAATTACTCCGAATTATCTAAAGAGCATCCTTTCGAAGGCGTTTATAATGAAAATGTATCCCCAGGGAAAACCTCTCTATGTAAGCGTTTATAATGAAAATGTATCCCCAGGGAAAACCTCTCTATGTAAACTTTTCACCCATGTTTGTATGAGTTAGCATAACCTTTCCAGCACTTTTTGACTTAAGACGCAGTTGGTTTTGGATTATCTATGAAAGTCTATATAGGAGGAGGAAGTTAGATCATTGGACGGTTGCGGCTCACAGAATCTGGATTTGAAATACTCCATAGCCTTTCCTTCTTTCAGACTGTGTGATTACTGTGACAAATCTAAGCATGACTACACCCAAACTGCTTAAGCTCCTTACTTCAGTTTGTTGGCTTTGTACCTTTTATAAGTTCACATTCTTTTACACTAGGAGCAAGCTGTAGTTAGTCGTTTTGTTATCAACCTCGTTTTGGCATTCCAGAAAACAAATTTGCAACTAGGCTTTGCAATTGATTTGTATGTCCCAGGGTGAAAGAGGTGTAACATCTTATGATTTCATATGTTCGTTTTGCTTCTTTTTAATGCATCTGAGTATTGAAATTACTCCCACAGGTCCAGAATACATTTGGGGATCTTGAAGAATCAAATATTCTTTGCTCATACATGAGTGATGCCATAAAGGAGATATCCAAAGCATGTCAAGCTTTTGAAGCAAAAGAATCAGCGCCTTCAGTTGCTAGTATGTAAATTTTCAGAGTTGCTTAGACTATTGTGCATGAGATGTATCTGATGACTATTCCTTTGTTACAGTTGCAGCACTGCGAACACTTCAGTGTGAGGTCTCAAAAGTTTACATATTGAGGCTCTGTTCATGGATGCGGACTACAGTTGAAGAGATATCAAAAGATGAATCCTGGGTCCCAGTATCTATTCTAGAAAGGAATAAATCTCCATATACCATTTCTTCCTTGCCTTTGGCTTTCCGTTCAATTATCACATCTGCAATGGATCAGATCAATTCGTAAGTTGTTGAGGTTTGTTACATGCTGTACATATTTGTACATAAAGACATAAGTATCCAGTTACCCCTACATATGGCAGTAAGTTGGACGATCTGGGTATATACCATATAGATTCTCTCATTATGTAACATGTTTGCTACTTTGACATTTACTGTTACTTCTGTATTTTTTAAAAAGTTGCTTTGACATTACTTGTCAAAAGAGAAGAGAGGAAAAAACCTTCGACACCGGAAAGCGCTTCAGATTTAGGATTGCAAGACTTTAGAATGAGTACATTACTTAAGCAAGAGTGAATAAGTGGTAATTTGCACCTATGTTAGCCTTAGACCAGCTTGATTAAACATCACTTGGTTCCCTTGAATGAGGAAACTTAACGAAGGGATTGTTATCTTTCGTCGTCTTTAGAAGCTATAAGCCCTTCAAAACTCACCAAATCAAGGGTCATTTGTGGCTTTGCATGCGTAATCTGAATTTCTAAACTAAATTTTTTGAGCAGGTTCACTACATTTCTATACCACTTGTATATGGGTGAAAATTTTATTTTATAAATTAGGTAAAATTCTAACCAAAAGGTACCTCTTACTTACGTTAGAAAGATTATGCTGCAGTTATAATTATTGATAAGACTTGTTTTTTCATTAGAAAGAAAGTTTGGCTAATGGGAATAGCTGTCACAAAGATTAGAACCTGAAGATGACTAATTCTACTTTCCCTGGGACCTCTAGAACAGATAGAGATGTGATAGAGACCATATAGAGGTTCCACTGATTCTCCTCCCACTCCTTATGTTCTAAATTTAAGGCGGTTTTAAAATTTACTGGTTCTACACTCTGTCCACGTACACCATTCACTAGCAAATGGCGACAAGGTACAATACCCTCAAATCTTACCTTTCCAGCTATGATCAAGTCTCGGAATTTAGTTGCTAAAAACTCATTAAATGAGTGAGAGAGAACAAAAGATTCCTTAAGTATTCTTGCAAATTAATAACAGAAACATATTTCATTATTACATTGTTTGTTAGATAATGTATCAAGGACTTGATTGTTCTAGGTCTTCTCAAATGTGATGGAAATTGAAGTCTCTGTTACCTTTTTAACTTAAGTGGAACCTTTGCTTAATAGAAGAGGCGAAGGGAAATTCCTGAGATATATTGAGGAATGAGGAAAGCACATATAGATTTAGTGAAAATATGAGTAACACTATAAAGCTGAGTAACAAAGTGATGGATAAAGAGATACCAAAAGGATTGTGTATTTGTTCATACTAGCTATTATTCAAATTTTTGCAAGGATGGAGTGGACATTGCAAGAAAAGGAGTCCCCTACTCAGAATGTGTCACGATAAGATGGAAGCATCTGAAGGCGTAAACCGCAGATGATGGATATCACTAATCCTTTTAGGATCAAATTGAGCTGTGATTGCCTTCTCTTAATGATAGAAAAGGCGAATAGAGATGGGTGGGCTTGTGAATGAATTCTCGTGAGATTTCGAAAAGTATCCCAAGGCCCAAAAAATCATTCTGCTTAGGAAGATGCACAAGCTCTTAGTTAAGAAGATGTTGATTCTTCAACACCTCCTATCTCTCCTCAAGAAGAGTCATGTATGATTTAATCTAACTTCTGACTCCTTTAGAGTTTTGGGAATCACCAACTGATTAAGTGTTTATCTTTAACAAAGGTTAAAAGTTAGAACATTCTAGTAGGTTTACCATCATGCTGTTTATTTGTTGTTGGAGGGACATGGAAGTGTGATGTCTTTTAGGATGGGTGGAACCTAATATTATTAGCTGTGGCTAGTAAGCCATTTTGGTTTGCATGGGATATGGATATCCTTACCTGGTCGAAAATCATATCCATGTCTGACCTTTATCCCGGAAAGGGAAAAAAATGAACAAAGGAAGCAAAAAGGCATATCCATCTCTGAGATTTTACAATGAGTGGATAAAATGGTAATAGACTTTACTGAGAACCATACTACTTAGATATTTTGTCTGAATTGGTGGACGACTTTTTGGTTGTGGACCCCTTGTAAGAGGTTCTAGGATCATGCCTGATACCATATTACTGCTAGAAAAACACATTGCTCTCAGTACATATGTATGTCACAGCTTTGACCTTTTTGTTGATAAATAAAGGAGGTAGCAGCTGTATAGGACTAAGGGGCCAAAGGCGTAAAAAGGAACCCATGCTTCTTCAATTAACACGAGGAGTCCATGAAGTCCAAATATTTATCCATGTCATTTTCTTTCAACGTGATTTATTTTTAGTGCCCGGGCATTGGAAGACGAAGTTTAGAACTTTCTGCCTTTTCTGTTGTCTACCCCTAGAATTGATTGTGCATAGGCATCAAAAACAATATCATATGGAAGTTAACATAGAAATTTTTGTTTCCTCAGTGTCTCTTAAGCAGCATTTTTATCCATGTTCATGCTTACGTAGGGTCCCTTTATCTGATTTGAGTTGTACCTAACCTTACCTTACCTTACCAATAGATCACTTTAACATGTTCAAATGCTTATCGACACCAATCTCCATTCACTTAAAGCACATCTTCTCCCTCAATTGTTAAAAATTTGCAAGGAAATCGATCAAAAGGATCTCCATTCACTCTAAGCACATCTCCTCCCTCAGTGGTTAAAAGGTTGCAAGGAAATCTATCAAAAGGTTGAATAATTCTTGTAACCAAAGATGAACTCTTCTTGTGGTAACCCGTGTTTGACAGTGTATTTAGGCCATCGGAGAACAAGTCTGTTACTTTGTTATGAGAATTAAGTGTGTCCCAACTTTTGTTCGGTTCTTACTTTTTCGTTAGCTAAGCTTTTATTCTTTCCAGAATGATTGAGTCTTTGCGGAATGAGGCGATGAAGTCAGAAGATATATTCTTGCAGCTTCAAGGAATCCAGGAATCTGTTAGACTTGCCTTCTTGAATTGTTTGCTGAATTTTGCTGGTACGTAGAAGTTGATACCTTAGCATTTCAGTAGCTGAAAGACTTCAGAGCTTGATACAAATTGTTTTCCCTGATAATTATAGGTCATCTGGAGCAAATTGGAAGTGAGCTTAACCTGAATAAATCCAACAAAGAAAGTCCCTATTTTCAAAATGGATATCTTGAACCAGAAGAAAAATCATCTGATCCCCTACCAGGAAGTATTGTTGATCCACATCGACAGCTGCTGATGGTTCTAAGTAATATTGGATATTGTAAAGATGAACTTGCTCGTGAATTGTACTGCAAATACAAACAAATTTGGCTGCAGCCGAGGTACAAAATTGCTTTCTGCTCTTTAGCTTACACATTTAGTTAAAAGCACTTTGATGATATACAACAACAACAAAACCCAATATGTTCCCAACAGGCCCAGTATGTTCCCACTTTGATGATATCTTGCTCAAAAATATATAAGAAATATTGGAAAATCCCAGCAAGTAAGCTGGATAGACTTAGGAATGTTATTTCTTATATTAGCATCATGCAGAACGAATTTCAAGGTGAGATTCATAAAATGGTTGGTTACACTGGGCATTACTGGTTTGCACAATTTGAATAGAACTCTTATTTCTTATGTTAAATAAGAAAAAAATGAAGGCTGTGTTGATCATTCCTAGGCCTTTTCTCCCTTGACTTCAGCAAGATTTTTGTTTTTTGCCAAATATTATGTTTAACATCATGTCATTATGATATCTACTTTAGGGGTAAGGATGAGGAGGACAGTGATATCCAAGAATTGATTATGTCTTTTGCTGGGCTTGAAGAGAAGGTCCTTGAACAGTACACTTTTGCAAAGGTATGACATAAAACTGTTAACTTTTTTACCTGGAAGAATCTAAAAGAGAAATAGAACCTTGAGTCGAGAAACTACTGCACATCTCTGGAGATTCTTGAATGAGTAATATTTGCACCAAGCATGTGGCAAAATGCACATTTATTCAATTAACAGTTAGTCATTGTGCTTTCATACAAATTGCTTGTTCATGTACCTTTTTTCGGAATCTAAATACAATGTGCTGCGATAACCCTCACCCCCTAATCATTTAATTCGATATAACTGGGAGACAGGTAGTTAGATGATATATCTTTTGGTCCCTCACGGGTGTGGAAGATGTAAAATATCCCCCAAAAAAGAGGAAGTTGCAACATTTATGTACTGTGCTTGATATGGTCGTACATTTCTTAAATAAAGGCTTCATGATTACTATTTTTGGCATATTTTTGTCAGACAAATTTGATTAGAGCAGCAGCTATAAACTATTTCTTGGATGGTGGAGTGCAATGGGGTGCTGCGCCAGCAGTTAAGGTGAGAGAGACACTTCTCATTAACTTAGCGTGTTTTCACCTTTGAATGTTAATATGGCCTTCTCTGCGTTACAGGGTGTGCGAGATGCTGCTGTGGAATTACTGCACACTCTAGTAGCTGTACATGCAGAGGTAAAATTCCCTGATTGTTTTATGGGCATACTGTTGCTGAACTAGTTATTTCATTATTACTTGGTCTTCTTTGTAATCTTGATTTTTCTCTTCACAGGTCTTCGCTGGTTGTAAGCCTCTACTGGACAAGACGCTTGGTATTCTTGTTGAAGGCTTAATTGATACTTTCCTAAGTCTTTTCCATGAAAATCAAGACAAAGATCTCAAAGCATTAGACGCGAATGGCTTTTGCCAGCTTATGCTTGAGGTGAATTGGTGGCAGTCTACTGAGTCTTATAAAATATAATGAAAAATAATTACATAAGCTAAAAATTGATACCATACTGTTGCTATGTTCAGTTAACTTGCGCCTCAGACATTTGTGTGCTGTCAGATGACTTCTGCTCTAATGGTTTAAATACAAGTTCTTTGTATTTACTTTTTGAATACTTTTGGTTCCTCTAGGTTTGCAGCATTCAGTGTTGAGCCAAAAATCTTAAATAGTTCCTGGGATTTTTCTGATGGTTTGTGTGGCTAAACGTGCAGCTTGATTACTTCGAGACCATATTGAATCCTTATTTTACACATGAAGCAAGGGAGTCTCTGAAAACATTACAAGGGGTCCTCTTAGAGAAAGCAACAGAGTGTGTTGCTGAGGCTACTGAGACTCCAACTCACAGTCGCCGGCCGACACGTGGAAGTGATGATGTATTTCTGGATGACCGGCAGCAAGGGATGACTGTATCACCAGATGACCTGATTGTGAGTAACACTTGCTCTCTATGCTCTTCTTTTCAGATTTTTTTTTCCGCTTACCTTCTAAGTTATCTGTACAGGTAAGATAGACTTTCTTACAGAATATTGCTTATTATCACTGAATCCACCCGACAATTTTGCTGCTTTGCTTGGCCACAGTGCTGCCTTTCACCAAATTGTCTAGTTTAGACAGTGTCATTGAGTTGTTTCCTCCACCTTTCTTACTTGCATTTCAATTGTGCTTTAATTCTCAGGCTCTTGCCCAGCAGTATAATTCTGAGCTACTTCAACCTGAACTTGAGAGGACTAGAATCAATACAGCATGCTTTGTGGAATCAATTCCCCTGGACTCTGTTCCAGAATCAGCAAAGGCTGCATATGCTTCTTTTAGAGGACCTATGGATTCTCCTAGTAGGAATTTTCGGGGATCACAACATATTGGATCCCCAAGTTTCTCCAGGCCAAGACGTAGATAAATCAGTATCCATTTCTTTTGTCAGTTTTTCTTATGTAATGCTTGTGCAGTTGTATTTTTAGCAGTTCCTACATTCTTTTGTTAAAAGAGGCATTTTGCTGATTCGTTCATGTACGAAGAGTTGAAGCTGTTTTCCACCAGTACAGTTTCAAAGATTTTATGCAATTTTCTTTATATAAAGTTGACTGAGTTTTATATCTTGTATCTGGTCTTATTCCACTTTCGATCCCATATATAGCTGAGGGGTATACCGTGGACTGACCACCTTGTGTTGCTAATTACTCCATCTGGTTTTACGTATGTGTGTCCTTCTAGTCGTTTGCTCAAAGCAAATTTTAGTTTGGGCCAATGTCATTGGGAGTCCGTATGCTTAAACTTCCCTCTAGAATTCTGTCTCAGCTGCTGTCATCCGGTATCGGTGCTCTAGACTAACAGACTTGAATAAGAAATGAACTCGGGGTTGGATAGAAAGTGAGGAAAAAGAACATGGTAGCTGCTGCTTGGCCCTATTTCCACGAAGGAACCTTCTACTAGCTAACAATGCTATATATCGTCTTAAATAGATCCTTCATTTCAGCTAGTTACAGTTACTCTTTTTAGATTGTACACAAATAGTCGGTCAAATTCAGTATTTACTTTTTCTAGCCTCCGCCAGGTATTTGTAGTTTAAGAAATTAGATGTGCGGCTATTTGGGTATTCATACGGCTAGATAATAAGTTAGAGCATTTTCTTGTTTGATGTCGGAGCTGCGCGTCCAAATTCCTCAAGACTCGCCGCTTCTTGCCTCAATGGAATGACGCTGAGTTGTATCAGTCTGCTATTGCTCGACTTTAGAACCTTACATCTTTCAGGTTTTGGATTGGCATGTCATGTTTGGGCCGATTAATTGGGCAAAGATATCGACCCTCAGTTGCGTTTTCAAGGTTAAATTTTGCAATTTATTATTAAGGACAATCCATTTGATAGTATTGTACTATACTTTAATATTCTAAAGGGAAAGAATATTTACATCCTAAATATTCACAGAATAAAAGTGAAGGTTTACGCTATTCTTTGAAGTTTTATTATACATTATTGTAATCTATCCAAGATTGATTTCTTTCATTTTACATTTACGTTGCAGGATCACAATTTATGTGATGTCATGCATGACATTATTAAGGTCATTTCCCTTCTATAAATAGCAAGGGTTTTGTTCGTTTGTAAACATCTCTCACTTGCCTTCTTATCTCCTAGGCATTTGAGTCTTCTTTCTCTCTTGTAGTATTTCACTTATATTTTTAGAGTGAAATAAAGTTTGAGTTGATTGTGTCCTAGGACTAGGCAGAAAATTAATTTTGCCGAACCTCGTAAATTTTTGGTGTTCTTTTTTTTTTTTTTTATTTAGTCTTTTTAGATATAGTAGTTGTGATTTAATCACCTCTATATATATGACTTCCGCAACAATTGGTATCATAGCCAAGGTTCCGTTTAGTATGCTCTGTGGTTGTAATATTGTCTGAACTTCCACGTCAGAAAATAATTACTTTGGTGTTCTGTAGTGTCAACAAATAAATAGTATCTGTAGAAAAAATGGGAGACAAGAAAAATGAAGAGTCCACATCGGGTGTCAGTAGTACGTCGTTGGCATCTTCGCTTATGACAAGAATTATGTCTAATGAAAATTTGCAGTTGAAAATTTTGACGGGTTCGGACATTTCGGGATGTGGCAAGCTGAGGTTCTTGATGTCCTTTTTAAACAAGGCCAAGATATTGTCATAGAAGAAAAGAAACCAGACACTATAAGAGAAGAAGATTATCAACCGCGTTGTTTGTGGTACCATTTGATCTTACCTTGCAAGAGAATAGAAGTATCCATACACAAAAGAAACTTCTACCAGTGAATTGTGAAATGCATTGGAGAATAAATTCTTGAAGAAAAACACTTAAAATAAACTTTACATGAAAAAAGACTGTTACACTTTCATATGTTCCTGGTACTATAGTGAATGATCATATCACCGACTTTAATAAGTTGGCGACAAATTTCAGAATATGGACGTCACTTTTAGTGATGGAGATATGGCCTTAATGTTATTAAGTTCACTTCCCCATGAGTATGAGCACCTCGAAATTACTCTACTTCATAGGACTGATGAAGTATCTCTCAAAGAAGTTTGTTCTGCCTTGTACATCCATGAAGAAAGAAAGAGAGAAAAACAAAAAAGTGGAAAATGAGAAGCACTATTCGTGACAGGTCATTCTCAAAACCAGATGAGAACAAAGAAAAGACGATCGAAGTCAAGATTCAGACCCAACAAAGATGAACGTACCTTTTGCCGAGAAAAAAGGGCACTAGAAGAAAGACTATCCAAAGTTAAAAAACAAGGCCAAACCTAACAATGGAAAGGCTGTCATGGATTCAAATATAACTGATTATGACGACTCTGATTTCTCATTAGTTACAACTGAGACATTCAAACCATCTGACATATGGTTGATGGACGTATCTTGTAGCTATCATATGTGTCCCAACCGGGACTGGTTTGTTGATTTTTAAGAAGGAGAATGTGAAGTTATTCATGCTGCAGATAAAAATCCTTTTACCGAATATGATATTGGTTCAATTCGATTAATGAACTATGATGGATTGATCAGAACATTAACAGATGTTCGATACGTATCAGATTTAAAGAAAAATCTCATTTTTGTGGGAGCCTTCGAGTCAAAGGGGTTCAAAGTCATTGCAGAAAATGGGGTTATGAGAATATTTTCGGTATATGGTGATAATGAAGAGAGTTCGGAGAAACAATAACATGTACTACTATCACAGTAGTACAATTATTGGGACAATAACATTTACATCCAATGATAACAAGGAGGCAGAAGCGATCAAGCTATGGCACATGCAATTGGGACGTGCTGGAGGAAAATCCTTGAAAGTTTTATCAGATCAAAGATTTTTAAAAGGAGTAAAGACTTGCAATTTGAAGTTTTGTGAGCATTGTGCCAAGGGAAAACAGACAAAGGTTAAATTTAGGACAACTATCCATAATACTAAAGGTATTTTGGATTATATTCGCTTTGATGTTTGGGGTGCTTCCAGAACACCTTCATTATGTGGGAAACACTATTTGTAACATTTATTGATGACTTTTCCCGGAGAGTGTGGGTGTATACGATGAAAACCAAACATGAAGTGTTGGGAATTTTTCTCAAATGGAAGGCGATGATAGAGGCTCAAACAGACAAAAAGATAAAGTGTCTTTGCACAAACAACGGTGAAGAATAAAAAAAATGATCTTTTCAATAAAATTTGTGAAGATGATGTCATCGTGAGACATTTTATCGTCTGAAATACACCACAACAGAATGGAGCGGCAGAACGTATGAACCACACTTTGCTAGAGAATGTTCGATGTATGTTTTTCAATGCTGGATTAGGAAAAGAATTTTGGGCTGAGGTAATAACATATGCATGCCACCTCATTAATCGTCTACCATCTGCCGCTATTGGTGTCAATACACCATTTCAAAAATGGTATGAAAAATCTGTTGAAGATTATAGTTTTTTGCATGTATGTGGCTCAATTGCATACTATTATGTGAAAGAGTCAAAATTAGATCCGAGAGCAAAGAAAGCTATATTTATGGAATTACTTCCGTAGTCAAAGGATATCGCTTATGGTATCCAGAGACAAGAAAAATTATATTCAGCAGAGACATTATCTTTGATGAATCTGCCATAATAGAGAAAGTGACAATTAAAGATGTCAAACAAATCGATGGTGCTTCAAAGCAGGTGGAGTTCAAGGGAAATTTAATTTTCCCAACACAGGGATACAACGAGGAAACAACAGAAGATTTTCCTTTGGAAGAAGATCCAATGGAAAGGGAGATTCCAACTCAGGATCCTCAGCAACAACTTGAATCAATAGCAAGTAGCAAGTCAAAAAGAACAATGAAGAAACATGTTCGTCTCATAGAGATGGTGGCTTGTGCAGCGTCAATTGTAGCTGATGGTCTTCCTACAACTTATAAAGATGCAGTTCAATGTTCAGAAGAAGATTAGTGGAGGATTGACATTAATGAAGAAATGCAATCCCTTCATCAGAATCACCCATGAAAATTGGCCAATCTCCGAAGGGAAAGAAAGCAATTGGGTGTATATGGATATTTACAAAGAAATTTTTTTTCCAAAACAAGAAGATGTTCGTTACAAAGCAAGATTGGTGGCCAAAGGATACTCTCAAAAGGAGGGAATTGATTATAATGAGGTATATTCTCCAGTCGTGAAACACTCCTCCATTAGAGTTTTGTTGGCGTTGGTAGCATAGTGAATTTGGAACAAGTTCAGTTAAATGTAAAAATTGCATTTTTACGGAGACTTGGAAGAAGGAATCTATATGACTCAGCCAGAAGGATTCAAAGTTGTTGGAAAGGAAAATATAGTGTGCAAACTTGAAAATCATTGTACGTATTAAAACAATCTTCTAGACAATGGTACAGACGATTTGACAAGTTTATGTTGTGGTAGAAGTACAAAAGAAGCAAATACGATTATTGTGTGTATCTGCACAAGCTTGAAGACAGATCTTTCATATATCTTCTCCTATACGTTGATGATATGTTGATAGCTTCCAAAAGTCAAGAGGAAATTGAGAAGTTGAAGATTCAACTAAGAAAGGATTTGAGATGAAGGATTTGGGTGAGGCAAAGAAAATTCTTGGTAAGAAGATAAACGGAGTTAGACATTCAAAGAAACTAAAAAGAGATAGAAATTCAAAGAAACTATGTCTATCTCAAACTATGTCTATCTCAGAAAGAATAGTTAAAGAGAGTGCAAGATCGATTTGGCATGAATGAGAACACGAAGTCGGTTAGCACTCTGCTTGCTCTTCACTTTAAGCTTAGTGCTTCTATGTCGCCGAAGAATGAAGCTAAGCGAGAGCATATGTCAAGAGTACCATATGCGAATACCGTTGGTAGCTTGATGTATGCAATGATTTGCACAAGACCTGATATTTCACGTGATATCAGAGTTGTAAGCATGAATATGCATGATCTAGGTTAGGAGCATTGGCAAGCTATAAAATAGATTCTACGGTATATTCGTAATACTGTCGAGCAAGATAGTCAGTATCTAGTTGGATATTGTGACTCAGATTATGCGGGTGATTTGGACAAGCGTAGATCAACTACTGATTATGTTTCACTTTTGCAAATGCACCGGTTAGTTGGAAGTTACTTTGTAGTCAACAGTTGCTTTGTCTACTACTGAGGCGGAGCACATGGCAATTACGGAGGTTATAAATGAGGCAACTTGGCTTCAAGGATTGCTTAGAGAGCTTGGTATTAGTCAAGAAAGCATCACACTATTTTGTGATAGTCAAAGTGCTATCCAATTAGCAAAGAACAAAGTTTATCATGCGAAGACGAAGCACATTGATGTTCGATATCACTTTGTACGAGATATTACTGAAGAAGGTGGAGTCATGGTGCAGAAAATTCGGACTACAGACAATCCTACTAATATACTGACAAAAGTATTGACTACAATCAAGTTTCAACATTATTTGAACTTGATCAACATTGTTGAACTTTGAAGATTGAAGTTGAAGACACAATCAAAATTTATTAGTGAGAGAAAATTGAAAGAGTGGAATCTTGCCAATGTGGAGATTTGTTAAATTTAACAAGATTAATGTGAACTAGTGTGAGCATTTGAAAGTCTCCTTTTAGGAGGAAATTGGTGATGCATTTTTCATGTATTTACATTGCATGATCACACTTTATGTGATGTCATGCATGACATTATTAAGGCCATATCCCTTCTATAAATAGCAAGGCTTTTGTTCATTTGTAAACATCTCTCACTTTCCTTCTTATCTTCTAAGGCATTTGAGTCTTCTTTCTCTCTTGTAGTATTTCACTTGTATTTTTGGATGAAATAAAGTTTGAGTTGATTGAGTCCGCGGACTAGGCAGAAAATCAATTTTGCCGATCCTCGTAAATTTACGGTGTTCTTGTTTTATTATTGTCTCATTTCCTATTTATTAGCTACCATTAGATATAATATATCACTTTCTATATATTCGACTTCCGCATCAATCTGCAATATATGAATGTAACATTACTAATTTAACTTCAACACAAATAAATAAATTGAAACCCCAATAACGCATATATACTCGGCAAATATTCTGTTATAAAATTTTCATTAATTCGCAAGAGAAAAATCAAACAAGTATGAGCTATTCTTAGAATTTGATTCTGCTTGAAGCTTGACAACTGTAAGATTTCAACTTTATTCAAGATCAATTCAACTGTGACTTTTTATTTGTTCGTTTTTTTTATTAGGTCCAGTTACTATCTGGAAAACTAGTAGACTTCTCTTCGAGCATGATATCGTCATGCATGGCTTCTTCCATGCGTGTTTGGAGTTTTCTAGTTTTAAACATTACTGCTAACATATTCGATCATTTTTCTATAATAAATTTTGATGTGGAGCTTCACTCTCGAACAACGACCACGCCTAAGTTTATTTATAAGTTGGAGGACATAATCGAGATTTGAACATATAATTTAAAGTAATTTTTGGACCCTTTTACTATTATACTAAAAAAAAAAGGTTCCTATGTCAAGGGTATTTAATAGTTTTTATAGATAATTTTTTTACTCTATTTGCACACTATAAATTTTTATTCAATTAAAGCCACTTTACCCTTATTAGCTCCGCCCATGAAGTAGACTATGTTAATCGTTTGCACACACATGCTTACTTCAGCCGGTCTCAATCCCAAATTATTGAAGTAAAGTTTTAATTTTGCGACAAGAAAAAATATCCTTCTTTTTTAGCTTTTATTTCCCCACTTTTGAATCGAAAAATATTAGGATAAAAATATCATAATAGGAGTAGTATACCAAGCTACGAGCGGACGTAAAGGGTCGGCTACGGGTTTACATGAATTCCGTTATTATAGTATTAACTTAAGGTTGCTCATGAACTTCAAATCCTAGATCTACCGACAAATTTTGAAATTATTTAATGCAAATGAAGTAATTTTTATTCTTTATTGAATAAAATATATGTAAGCAAATAAAGAAAAAGGAAAACTCATAAAGCAACATAGAATTAAATCTTATCCACTTGTGTGGTTTCTCCGTCTTTTACATCACGGAAGAGGACATGAGTAAAACCAAGGTTTTTATTTTTTTATTTTTTCTAAATATAAAGAAGAAAGTGGAGGTGAGAGAAACATTAGCCTATTTTCCCACAATCCCTTTCCCAATTGTGGTTTGTCATTTGAAAGTCAACATTTAACGGATTTTTTCTTAATATTTTTCATTTTACAAAAACAACTTATGAATGTGGGCTTTTTAAAGTTGAGGTCCATTCTTATGGGCCCTTTAATAGCGACCTTCGCCTCTGCACCTTCGCTTTCATGGGCCTTACCTTTTCATCTTATTACCCACTTGTTTTTTTTTTCATTTCCCATCCGGTGTCCGGTACCCGCGTTGGAGCCCGATTATATCCGGATTCGCGCTGCGTAGGGCTCCATTCGGGAGGAAGAGCTCCCTACCAAGTATTTTTCATACCCAAGGCTCGAACCCGAGACCTCTGGTTAAGGGAAGAGCAGTCTCATTCACTGCACCACATCCTTTGGTGGTTACCCACTTGTAAATTACTCACTATTTTCTCTTTTCTTCTTTTCTGGATAAAGCTGATTCCCCTCTCTCTCACACAGTATTTCGTGTAAGTTATTTACTTTTGTTAGTGTAAATATTTTTTTTCTATCAAGTAACTCAAAAGGAGCAGTCCGATGCACACAATATTTCGCGTTCACGTAGGAATCGGGGAAAGGGACGTACTTTAAGAGGTGTGATTAAGGGAGTTAATGGTTCGATTCAGTCAGTTATTTCGTAAAATTTGTACCATACCATTTTCGGTTATGTTATTATATATAAATAAAATTAGACTTTTTGAAACCGTCCCAATCATATCGGTTTCTCTTTGATATCGGTTCCGTTCGGTTAACTTTCGGTATTTATTTTTAAATCTCATGTAAAATTCACTAGTAGAAGTAGTATGAATAACATACGTATTTGTATAGGACTTAGCAAAACTCTCTGGACATTTTTACATTTTAAAGGGTAATGAATTAAGAAAATATAAAAGATGGCTAGAGTATAGATCCATCAACTATTCTATAACAACGTAAAAGAAACTAAGCAAATTAATATAAAAAAATATAAATCACACGATTGGAAATATATTAACCAACTTGGGACTAGGATTCAAGAATAAAATTTATAGAAGATTAAATATTCAAAAAGATAAATCTAAATCATACGAAAGGAAACATATTTAATACGTTGTAGTTTGCTACTCATAATCGCTACAATATCTTGTGTCTTGCTAGTGAATATGTTAGAAAATAATTTAGTTTCAGTAGGAGTAGCATAATATGTTTGGGAATTAAGATTTTGAGTTTAATTACTTGTTGGGTTGTAACTGTTTTCATAATTCTAGGACCCAAGGAAAAATTTAATGCTTTATTATTTTTAAACTTATATAAATATATTTTTCACATGTAAATTTATCCAATATGATACGGTATTTTTTCAATTTATTTTCATAAAATCAAAAACATACCTTAATTATCTGTACGGTTATAGATTTATATTAAAAAAATTACGATTTTATTAAAAGAAACCTAAAATTCGATTCAGTACGGTACGCTTCGGTCGGTTTAGTTGGTTTTTAAATATCCATTGACACATGTAGGCGTGATGTAGACAGTCTATCTTAATGCAATTATTAGTGCCTGTTTATATGGCTAGAACCCGTAACCTATAAATTACACAGTAATAACTTCACTATTGCTCTAAATATCTATAGGTAAATTTCCTTAAAATATGAGATTTGCAATCTTCGATATAAGACGTGTTATCTGTCAACCATAACCCGATAATGTAAGTTCTTTTTAATACTAACGATGTATGTAACTAAAATTCTATATCTTTATTCTCTCTATATATAAAGATAAAAGAGAAAATACGAAATCTGTATATCTTTGTCCTCAATAGTGAGCCTTTTCTTAGACCTTTTTATTTATTTTGTCAAACTTTTCTAACATATTTGCTACAGTTTAACTGATGTTGGGTAAAAATAATTAGGACAAAATCTCGGATTTACTTTTAAGAATCTGTTCCATATACGGTCATACCTCTCTATAACAACATCCCTATATAACAATATTTTTCTATAAAAGTCAAGCTTTTTCGGAACCAGTTTTTATGTTATGTTATAATAAATGTTCTCTATAACAACACTTTGTTATAACATCCAAAAATATTCAGAACAAACGAGTATGTTATAGAGAGGTTTGAATCTATTGTAATGTCAGGCATGCAGCTTCACTTTTCATTAATTCCAGAATGATTTTAGAATTTATATCCAAGACTCAATTTTTTTTTTTTTTTTTTTTTAAAGATCCAGGAATTGTAATTGAAAAAATAAATGGAAATTTATGTGTTACAACTTACATAGTAAAGAACAGGAATATCACTTTTATTATGTGAACTTTGGTCCCTTTCTCATCATTTACTTGCAGCGTAACTTGTCCCCACCTCTCATAATAAGAAAGTTGCAAAATTTTAATTGAGTCCTCCATATAAAAAGAAAATGTTTAGAATTTGAAGTACATCCGCCAGAATTATTTCTCCTTCACAATATTTTTCAGAATTCTCTATTTTGTGACTACTAGTGAAAAATTAAGGGTCAAATGTAGCACAACCCATCACTTAATTGTAGCATTTCACTTTCACCAAATATATATTTTTTTTTCTATATTGTCTATTTCTTTAATAGTGATGTTCCAACCCGCACTACATGATTAAGAATAAAATAAAACAAAAATTATACCATAGAATTGTATAATTTTTCTCAACAAAGCCTAATTATTTATAATGAAGAATAAAAAAATTCAACTTACTACTCCTATCATTTTTAAGGCAAGATTTCTTTTAGTTGTTAGATATCTCAAGAAAAGGAATTATAAAATGATCAGATTTTCTTGTAATATCCTGTATGATACATCTGAAGATTTTATACTTTACAGTTTTGGTCATTATGTTTGAAATTCTGCGGAACATGTTCTTAAGATTTGACGGAATATCATATTGTTGAAATAACATAAAACTGATTCTAAAATCTAAATGATACTAAAATATGAGAAAATATTAAGTTAAGAATCCTTATACTTCCCTAATCAAATAAATATTTTTATGTTTGAAGTCCAAAAATAGCAGTTGATAGATCTCCATTATGCTTGCTGGTAGTATCATCACATGACTACTTTGCTTGCCCATATTGTATTAAGTTTCTCAGAGTGATTTCTTGTCTTAAAAAGATATGTATATTTTTTGCTCATCACAAATTATTCGTTTATTCTCCTCCAAATTTTTCTACCTTCACCACGCAGTATGATGCATTTTTTCAAACTAATTAGTCTCTAACTGTTACAAAATAATCGTTGCAGTAGCAGAGTCAGAATTTTTATTAAAGTAATTCAAAATATAAAAAAATTAAACCCACAAAGAATATAAGAAAATTATAACTTTTTTTACTTATCTAAATAATGTAATTTTCTCCTTCTACACAAGTAGTTTCGCCCCGTGTAGAAGTGAAATAAATAAGTCGTCAAGTATTTTAAAGGTACTGAGATTGAATTCCATCCCCGAAATTCTTGATATGAAAAAAGGGGAAAAAAGGAAATAATTGTTACTCCCCCCCGGTCCATAATAAGTGATTTTTTGATATTATTTTTGTGGTCCAAAATAAGAGATTTTTTCAAATTTCAAGAATGAATTAATTATTTTTTTCTTACATTGCCGTTGGAGTAAATAATGTTGGAGTATGTGTTAGGAGTGTTTATGTGAAGACATAATAAAGATTAATATGAATAATTTTATTGTGCTAATTAATGTTAAAAGTTAAATTTCTTAATTCATGTGAAAACGGTCAAAAAAAATCACGACGTAAATAATATACTAAATGAAATGTATGGTTTTCCAAAATGTTGATTTAAGCATTGGTGAGAGTATATTCTGTAAATTTCAGAGGCAGTAGTGAAAGAAAGTAAATAAAGAAAGGCATGTGGCAATACATGATGATTATATGGAGGTTCACATGGTTTCATGCTCTGTTAATTAAACATATTAAGCAAACATCTTTTCATGTGTATTTTTAAAGCTTTGTCTCACAGGGGTTGCAATTAAGTCTGATCAGCACATGCTTGTGTTAGCTTCCTAATCACACCAATGTTTGTTTATTAGTAGTAATTAATTTCTCTCTCTCTCTCTCATTCCAAACTTAACCAACCAACCAATCAACACCCTCTTCCCCCGCCCACCACTATTGCTTTTAGGATCTTATTATTTCTTCCTATATATAACAGCAGATAATTCATATAAATTTGATACGATAACTTGAAAAATAGATTAATAACCTGTTTTAACGTATTAAACTATATATTAATAGTGCAACAATTCTTTGTATATCAATATATATAAATTAAACTCTTATTTTTATTCATATAATATACGTTCTTTCTTGCACTTACGAAACAGAGATTAGTAATTTATCCCTTTCTCTTCTCTAGCCCCCTTAGTTAAAGTCTAACAATGTGAAGGTCTTTGTCAAACTCGAAATGTTTCTGCCGTTTAAAAGCCTGAATCGCAATTGCACATATATACAATATTTTTGGCAAAGAAGCTCAAATGCATGCATGTTTTAATTTGTATAGATAGAACCGAAGAATGTAAATATACAGGCTCTTTGGATAACCCATTACAGTCTGTATCATGGTTGTGGGGAATGGATATACAGTAAAACCTTTGTCTGAACTTTTTTTTGACTGATATAGCGATCGAAATGCTGTTATAGAAAACATATAATAATATAACATCACAATCCAAAGAAAACTCGGCCGTTAAAACAAAATGTTATTATAACGGAATAGTTATAGTAGAAATGTCTTACTATACATATTTTTCCCCTTTCAAAATATAACCATCTTAGATATGAAACTTCAGAAATTACAGCACATTGTAGGTAATAATAAACCTTTCATTCTTTAGGGCCACAATAACACAATTGTCGAAAACCAAAACTAAGGGTTTCCACAAGTACTCGTAACACAACCCTAGTTGACAGCCAAACTTGAGTAATTCTTAAAAATGATTCTGACTGTTAAATTTGTGTGGTTATATATGTTCACTTGAAAAGGTAGGGTCTTTAAATTTTTCCATATGGTGGGCTCCTTAAAGCATATATGTGGATTACAAATTACTCTACCCCCTCAATGTTTTCTTTTGTAAATTAACTATATTACAAATGTTTACTTATATGAAATTAATTAGTAACAAAATATTTGGAGAAAGAAAAGAATCATCCTGGGGTGGGATTTGCTTAGCTAATGCCAGATAAACTGAAAGGGGTTAATCCACATGGATGACACATGGTTTATGTCTATATTCACATGCCTACCATGTTACAATTAAACCTTTGTGTACATGTAACTTTTCCATATGGGGTCACCCAATGTTTTTTATATCAATGACAGCTCATTTTTGGTCCATGTCTCTCAACTAAGCTTATTACTTAACTATACTTCTTCCTACTCACATTTAATGTTTCCCCTTCTCACCCAAGTTACTATCATACTATTTGGCTTTTATTATTATTTTTTTAATTTCCTACCCGGTGTACGTAGTCGCGCGTGGGCAGAGCTAGCCCTTCGGATATGAGTTCGGCTGAATTCAGTAACTTTTTTTCAAACTTTGTATTTGTCTTAAAAATTATTGAATTATACACAAATTATTAATTTAGAATCCAGTAACTTAAAAGAATTAGGATACTGAATTCACGAGTTTCAAATTCTGGCTCCGCCTACGTACGCCATTCATGTATATTGAGCTCGATTAAATTAAGATTCACACCAAAAAAATCTATATTTAAGATGAAGCGCTCCCAACAAAGACCAGTTTATATTCAGGATTTGAACCTGAAACTAAGGATGACGGAGTATTTAATATTGGACTGCAACCCTTGTTGGTTAATTCTTTTCTTCTCCCTTGAACCTCGGCTGTTTCACTTTATGTCTCTTTCTTTCATTTTTTTGCTTTTCATCTTTCTTTGGTGGTAAAGTTATACATTATATTTAGGTGTATGAAAAAGAAAAGAAAAAAGAAGTCCAACTTGTACTCCATAATATTTATTTATGAGTCCTCTAGTAGCGAGTATTCGTGTAGCTATCATATGGTTAAACCCAAACCCAGACATTGTGAAATCGCACTACATACTTTCCAAAAAAAAAAAAGAAAATTCAACTAAAAGTCATTTTCTATTTCCTAGGTGGATGAATAATTAGTACTCCGAAAAAGACATTAGTAACTATTGCAAAAGGGGTTGAAATATTTCATTTATTTACTTATTTTGCAAAAAAGAAAAAGAAGATAGATTTGAAAGAGAAAAAGAGAGAGAAAATCTATTTAACTTAACCACAACCACATGACATTTTTTTTTAATTATAGTTCATTGTTGGTGTGTATTAAAAGGGACTTATCTCAAACTGCAAAGAAAAGGTGCTCTTTTACTAGAAATGCTAGAGCATCTCAAGAATTTTGCAATAAAAAGACAAAATCATGCATGTTTTGAAAAAGTGCCTCTATCTTATGTCTATGGGAGGAGCTAACAGCCCTTGCCACATTCCCCTTGCACCTTGGGCCATCCATTTATGTATTGTTGCACTCTAACTAGAATTTCATTCTTATTTTTTTAAGTTTTTAATATTCAAAATTAATTGACCCGAATATTACTTCCCGATAGGCTCAATAAAAGGAATATCGACCCTTACTAAAAAAAATTCGTTTTCGAGTTTAAATAAAAAATTATTTTAACTATCTCACCACATCGATCAACGGCGTAACTAGAAATTAAATTGCTTTGTTACAAAGGGTGAAGGACCCTACCATATATACAGGGGTGATGTATGGAGTTTGTGCAAAATAGTTCAAGTCATGTTCAAAAAGAAAATATCCATGTGAATCCACACAGCTAACATCTTTAGTATAACATAATTAATTAATAATGAATTATTTACCTTTAGTTTCGTTACTTTTTCATCTTAATTTGAAAAGGAAAATAAAGTCGCATAATGAAGTTCATAAAATATTCCGTCGCATGTAAGATGCATGTCGCGTGGAATAATTAAAGTTAGTTCCCTTGAATTCGTTTTACTTAACCATATAATTTCTTATATTTCAATATACGCAATTGAGCTGCCACCTTATATTTTACGAATATAATATTTGATATTTCGATCTTTACCAAAATAATTTTTCTTCCCGTTCCCTTTACTCGAGTTTTCCCTAAATGTGGACGGAATGTAAATTTGTTGCCAATATGTCTACGCTGGTTCAAATCCAACTCCGCCCAATACCACCATGAGATGATATAACCAATAATAATATAATAATAATAATAATTTTCTTTATGAACTTTGTATTAAAAATTATCAGTAGAATGTGTAACGAACATAATGTTATTATAGGGTTTTTTCTTTAATTTGATTTACAACTGTACAAATGATGTGAAATCATAATCAGTAATTAAAGAAAGATAAAAGAAGATACAAGGATGTTGACATTTCATCTTCATCCAACTCATACCATTAACTTGTTGAATAGTATATGGGGCTCGCGCCGTAGTAGTATTTTTAAATTTACAATGATTAAACAGTCCCACATATTCTTACTGACACATGGACACATCACCTATTTCATTCTGTTTTTTATTTTTATTTTTCTGTTTTAAAGTAATTAATTATGCCAACTAGAACCATTTTCACAGAGCCATCCAAGGATCTCTAAATCAAATTAAAATAATTATTTAATAAGGTCACCTAAAGCTAAGAATCTATCTTATTACTTGCAAATACATTAACTGTAAGTAGTGCTTGGCATCAATCATATATTTTTAAATCTTGCGCAGCTACCTTACAGCAACGTAACCCCAAAAGAAAAAAAGAAAAACAACGCAGAATAAATATTTATCAGCGTTTACCAAAAGCTTATGAATACAAAAAACACGTATCTATTTTTTACACATTTATGGTTAAGTGATATTTATTTTTACTTTAAATTAAGTTTAACTACTAATTAAAGTTAACTTCATCAGTTTAGTATAAATACTCCGTGCAAGAATACCATAATAATATGTGTGCAATCAGAGAATCTTTTGGTTAACAATAATAAGATTATTACCTCCGATAGTATAACGTAAAAATAAAAGAATTCTGTATATAATTTGTTGAGATGAAAATTCGTATTTATATGCCTCGGCATGTATTTTATCACATTTTTACAGTATGTAATGCAGTAATATGCTTCTCTTCAGGACATCTAATAAAATTAAAAAATACTGGAAAAAGTTTAAATTCTATGTAGCAACTACGTAAAAGAATATTTATATAAGCAAATAATTTAAAAGATAAAATACTTATAATAACATTGATTAGTGACATATTTTAATTAGATAAATTATACTAACATGTAAAATATTTTTACGTTATCAGTATATATAATAGTGTTTATATAATTATAGTAAATTAGTATTCCAATTTACATCTTGTTTGGATGGTTGTTACCTATTATATTGTATATCGTATTGTTATTTTAAATATAATATTTATTTTAATTGTTATTTAAATTTTATTGTACCGTATCGTTAAATTTCTCGTTACGTAACGACGAAATGTGCCACTTTATGTAACGATCGATTTGGTGTGGTTGCGTCGTTACCTTGTCTTTTTCTCTCAATCTCACCCTTCATTATTATTAAATAATTTTATTTTATCATTTATCCTACCTTTTTATATACCGTATCATAATTTTTTTTAATAATATTACAAGTTTATTCTTCAATATTGCTGGTGTGTAATATCATAAAATAACTGCAAATGACACAATCTATCCAAACATTGTATTCATCAAACGATACACTACAATACAATACAATACGATACATTATGAAACGATAGGTAACAACCATTCAAACAAGCTGTTAGCGTAAATACTTAACATGAGTACGTTTTATCGAACATATTAAGACGGAGGGTGAGAGGGTAGTTGGGGTAATGCGGGGAGGGTAGGGGGGAGCGGGGAGGGGGGAGGTTCGCAGTTGTATCCGTAAATATAGCATAGTGGGTAAGCATCTCTGTAGAGAAGCCCACAGCCAGCGAAGCAAATACATAAAACAAACTACCAAAGATAATATTCTTTTCCTGTATAAAAGAAAACTCAGATAAGCAATCCAACATTAAAATACGTATATATCTATACACACATACATATTCTGTATACGTATATTTATACTCACGTTGTAGAGAGAGTTGCAAGATGTGACTAGTCTCCTTTCTTGCCATCAAAGATTGCGGTGAAATGATAAATCCTGATTCATTTTTAATCAAAAATTTTGAGTTCGAGCCTTGAGTATGAATTGCCATTGGTAAAAAGTGTTTTACCCCAAATCGCGAATATTTCGAATTAGTTGAGTCCCAAGCAGATACCGAACACCGGATTAAAAAAAAGAATTATATATTCTTCTCTTAACCATTTACATATCATTCTCCTCTTTTATCTATTTAAGAAATAAATATAGACACACAGTCATGCACACACGCAGAAGAAATAAAAAGGAGGAATGGTGCCAATTTTGCTGTTGATGTTTTCCTACCTTATTTTGCATTTTAGTTTTATAATAATATATATACCCTTTAATTTGTCTTTCCCTTTAATATTACATCTGTAATTCATCCTCTTTTACTTGAAATGACAATAATACACCTCATACGTGACTGATACAACCCCTCTCTTCCAACCCCCACCCCACCAACAGAGTTTAATTCTTTCTTATCTTATTTTGTTCACGCAATATAATACTAAAACGATTATGTATCTAAAACTCAATGTATATGTATTTTTTATTTAATGTATTTTATGTATATACGTTTTGATTCATGAGTGTGTAATTATTGTTGATTTGCATTTAATTGCTTATTGATTGGTGGGTCCACATCTTGGCATTATTTATCGGTTGGTCCATTCCCTTTGATATATTTTTGACTCTATAATTCACTAGTTTTTGAGTTATTTTCAATCATACGCAAACTGGGCCTTTTTATCTGTTCCGCCTTTTTTTTTATTCAGGCGTTGTGATGAATATATAAAATTGGGAGTTTTAACTTTTATGCAAAGATAGTGTGTGTATATATATATATACACACACACACACTACTAAGTCACTTAAATAATAATATAAAGTTATTATTGTGATTTAAAAAATAAGACAAGATATATTCTATATAAAGTTAAATTGCACAAATATATTGTGGAAAAATTTCATTTATAATGTCATTTAACGGAAGTTAAATTCATAATAGTACCATCTCTTTCAAACCTGTAATCCAGGACAAAACCTCAGCATATTGGGTGTTGAAGGTTTTACAACTAAACTAAATAACTTCAGCATCTTTTGCTGAAGTTTTTGAAAAAGTTTTATGACAAAACTAATTAATCCAGGACAAAACTTTAGCGTATTGGGTGCTGAAGTTTTTACAACTAAACTAAATAACTTCAGCATCTTCTGCTGAAGGTTTTTAAAAAACTTTTTATGAGAAACTATTGAATCCAGGACAAAACCTCAGCATATTGGGTGCTGAAGTTTTTACAACTAAACTAAATAACTTCAGCATCTTTTGCTGAAGATTTTGAAAAAAGTTTTATGACAAAACTAATTAATCCAGGACAAAACTTCAGCATATAGAGTGCTGAAATTTTTACAAATGAACTAATTAACTTCAGCAGAAGATGCTGAAGTTTTTGAAAAAGCTTTATGACGAAACTAATTAATCCAGGACAAAACTTCAGCTTATTTAGTGTTGAAGTTTTTACAAATGAACTAAATAACTTCAGCAAGTTTTTGAAAAAGCCTAGAATGCTGAAGTTTGTGTGAAAGTCTTGCTACTTCAGGCCCGTATGCCTGAAATTTATACGAAAAGTGGATACGCTTGTAATTTTTTTTGCAAAGCGGGTATAAATTAAAACGAGACCTAAAAAGCGGGTATAGACGTAAATCCCCCAACTTAATGTGAGCTTTGGTTAATCTGAGGTATGGTCCTGTATGGTGTCATGCTATTTTATTAAATTTACAAATAGATTACGTTTTTGGTACGTCGAGTCCTCTATAGAATACGGGACTTATTTGGTATGTGAATTTAGCGAAACGGTTAACTGCAATCTTTTTGATATTAGTACCACGACAAGCGTAAAAAGGATTAAATAATTGCTGTTACATTTGTGCTGGTAAAAAAAGAAAGGAAGCAAGTGATATTAGAATTTTCGTTATTTTGAAATAATCTAATCACGGGTTGGAAAAAAAAGATATTCGTATTGGAGGGAAGGGGATCAGTTTGACAATCCCATATAAAGTGAAGATCGTGGTAAAAAATGTTTTAAACAAAATTCTAATTCCAGTTCGAAATGGAGTATATGGTCTACAATTACAAACATAGATTTCAATGAAAATGAAATTTTGCGCGGGTCCCACATCAAATAAGATAAAAATTTCAGGATAGTATAAAAGAGATATTAAATTTTGAAGGACTTTTCAATGAATAAATCCATGTGACCTGATAACCAACCTCACAAGCGTAAAATTGTTAGCAATTTATTTTTCGTATTTCTTTTGGTATTCATTCGAATATGAAAAATTTGCAAAACACCATAACGAGCGCAACCCAAAAAGAAGTATTAAAGGTGAAATTCTAACATGGTCTTAAGGAGAAAAATAAAAATACAAATAAGGAAGAAAGAAGGAATCGGTAAAATTTGGAGTTCCTCAGTTAGCATTAAGCTAGATATCGAGAAGGGGTGTAATATAATTTATAAAGTCACTTGCATTCATTAAGAATTTAAGTTATATATGTCAGGAAAAAAATATTAAGTAATTGAGAGTTGAGACTGCCATACGTGACAAGCACTTTTAGGTATTGTCATATTAGACTATTTCATAAACGTTTAACAATATAAAGATAAAATAGTAAAAACACCTTACGGCGTAAAAAATTGGTAACAAAATTTTACCCCTTAAAAAAAATGTCAAGGTTGTGATGCATGAGATTTAGGGGTATTCATGTGACAAAATCCGTTGAATTCCTAATCACCATTGAAATGAGAAAGAGCAGAAAACAGAGGAAGAGAGCACATGCAGAGCTCGGAGAATTTTCTGTATAGAATGAAAACGTTAAGTACAAAATGAATGAGCTAGTTTCTATATATACAGTGTATTACTACCTCCTAATTAACTGACAACGTAGCCAGTTGTAAACCTATCCTCCACTAACAATATATTCGTAACTAACAACTAACTAACTCAGCTCAACTTACAAACTAATTACGTTAGCTTCAGTGCACAGTATCAATGCAGAGTAAGATATTTATCCAACTCCTTCACACCCCCCTTCAAGCTCGGTTCTATGAAGATATTCTTCATGCCTAGCTCGGACAGTAGACAACGATGTTGAGTGACACCTAATCCTTTAGTGAGAATGTTTGCTTGTTGCTCTGAAGAAGGAAGATGCGAAAGATGAACAAGCCCAAGTTACACCTTCTCGCGAATGAACTGACAGTCGATATCAATATGTTTCGTTCGCTCGTGAAACATAAGATTAGCAGCTATTTGTATTGCAGATTTACTGTCACATAACATGGATACAGGTTTTTGAATATGCACCCCCAACTTTTCAAATAAACCAGTCACCCAAACTATTTCAGCTACTATCGATGCCAAGCTTCGATACTCATCCTCTGCTGAGCTTCCGGATATGGTGGTTTGATTCTTCGACTTTCATGAGATCAATGAACTCCCAAACTTGATTAGATACCCAGTAATTAATCTCCTGGTGTTGGGACAAGAAGCCCAATCAGTATCACAAAAGGTTGTGAGTTGAAAGGAAGCATCTGCTGACATTAAAATCCCCAGGTCTGGGAACTGTTTCACATACGTGATCACCTTGATGACAACCTCCATATGTGACATCTTGGGACAATGTATAAATTGGCTCAAATGTTACACTGCAAGGGCAATGTCTGGCCTAGTCATGGTGAGGTAAAGAAGTCTTCCAATCAACTGTTGGTATGCACTAGGATCATCAAGAACTTTGTCATCTCCAATGCCACACTGAGTGTCAAACTCTAGTGTTGTAAGCTTCTAGTTGACCTCCAAAGGTGCACCTGCTGGCTTTGAACCTGAGAGTCACATATCTGAGATGAGCTCTAATGCATATTTTCTTTGATACATTAGAATCCCCTCTTTACTTCTAGAAAATTCAATCCCTAAGAA
Source organism: Nicotiana paniculata (assembly GCA_005239505.1). Taxonomy (NCBI): domain Eukaryota; kingdom Viridiplantae; phylum Streptophyta; class Magnoliopsida; order Solanales; family Solanaceae; genus Nicotiana; species Nicotiana paniculata. Next base: position 4,082 of record ML339018.1, on the reverse strand, counting down.
GAATTTCAGCTCCCCTAGATCCTTGATTTTCAAAACTTGCTGCAGATACTCCTTAGTCTTCAGTAAGTCAGTCTACTGTAATTAGTAGGTCATCAATATAAACCAAGACCACTACTATTTTGCCTCGAACTTTTCTGGAAACAAAGAATTATCCAAGTGACTCTGAATGAAGCCAAAAGTTATAAATGCAGATGTTAGCTTGATATTCCAATGCCTACAGGCTTGTTTAAGCCTTATACAGTGATTTGAGCAGTCGACAGACTTGATGTTGTCATTCACAAGTGAATCCTTGTGGTAATTCCATATACACCTCTTCGGTTAGATCACCTTGAAAAAAAAAAGCAATGTAGACGTCCATTTGATGAATGTCCCAATTATTGATTTCCGCCAATGAGATAACAATTCTCACTGTTACCATCTTAACAACAGGGGAGAATGTTTCTTGATAGTCAAGTCCTTCTCTTTGGCTATACCCTTTTCCAACTAACCTTGCCTTAAACCTCTCTACTTCACCTGTGGCTTTTATATTTAATCTTATACACCCATCGACAATCAATTGCCTTCTTCCCTATTGGCAAAGGCACCAATGTCCATGTTTTCTTATCTTGCAATGCCTTGATCTCTGTCTGCATACTTATATCCACCTTGAATCTTTGATTTCTTTTGCACAGGACTTAGGATCAGTGTCTGCAGGGAACTTGGTGATAAAACTTTGACATTTGGTGAGACAAGAAATCATAACTGATGACATCTGAGATAGGATATAAATAAGTATGTGCTCCTGTTTGCTTGTCAATACTTACATAATCCTTAAGCAAAATAGGTGGCTTAGTTATTCTACCTAATCTTCGTCCAATCAATTCTGTTGTCTGAGTCACTTCTACTACTTCTATGTCTTCAACAAAATCTGCCATATACCCATAAGAGTCCCGAGTTTCATTATTTTCTTGACCAAGGTTTGCTGGTGTATCTGGAAGCTGTTGTTATATGAGTCTTAAGTGTGATGATCAGATATAACATTTTTGCTTGCGATTTCAAGATCATCCACAACACATAATCTCTACAATTTGGTAATATTAACAACTGAAGGGCTTTGGATTTTTTGATTATCCTTGAAAGGAAATATGCCTTCATGAAAGATAACATCTCTACTAATAAAGCATACTTTATTAGATAAGTCAAATAGTCTATTTCCTTTCTGATGAACACCATATCCTAGCAGAACTGACTTTAGTGCTCTTGGACCAAACTTATCTTGTTTTGGCGATGTAGTTGCATAGCAAAGACAACATATCGCCCTTATGTGAGCCAAAGAAGGTGGTATGTTCTATAATACTTCAAAAGATGGTTTACCTTTCAGGATAGTAGATGGGATCCTATTAATTATATATATATAGCTGCCTCTACACATGTCCCCCAGAATCTAATTGGAAAATTAGTTTGAAATCTAATTGCTCTTGTTGTTTTGGGATGTGCCTATGATTCCTCTCGACCACTACATTTTGTTAAGGAGTGTAAGGACATGAACTTTGGTGTAAGATCTCATGGTGTGCAAACAATTCCTTGCAAGGCATGTTAAAAAATACAAATAGATTATCTGATCTAAACACTTTAATCATCCTTCCATATTAATTAAGATTCATTGCAATCAATGTTTTAAGTAACTCAAACACATCTGACTGTACGCTCATTAAGTAAATCAATGTCCATCTGGTGTAATAATCAAGCAATGTCAAAAAGTAACTCATTCCATTATAAGTTGTAGCCTTATAAGGGCCCCACATATCCTTGTGTATCAAATGAAAGGTTCATCAACTCTACTAGTACTAATAGGGAATGATAATCTTGTTTGCCTAGACAAGGGACATACATCACAGTGCTGTAATTGAAAAGCATCTTTATTCCTAAATGCAAAAAATTTTCTAATGACTTCCATAGGCACATGACCTAATCTTCTATGCCAAATTTTAGGTTCTTTAATCTCTTTTACTGCCATAACCTTTGCTCCATTTATTCCAGTGTCCTTACAGTGTGCCCTCAACATATACAAACCATCTTCTTCACTACCAGTCGCCTTCACTCTTCCACTACAAAGATCCTGAAACTCAAAATGTTCAGGAAAGAACGTTGCACAGCAGTTCAGTTCCTTGGTCATTTTGGATACTGATAATAGATTGAATTTAAAATTTGGCACACAAAGCACATCTTTAAGGATATCACCTCTTCTCAAAGGATTGTTTCCTACTTTTTTGAATTTAGCATACTCTCCTGTATACATTTGCACATTCCCAGCACTTCCTATTTTACCATCATTCAAAAACAAACATTCATTTTCTGTCATATGGTTTGTAGCCGCCGTGTCTACTATCCAATAGATTGCATTTATTTAACGAGAAATCACTTACCTGCCATATGTGCACTTGTCTCAGATTTGGAAGCCTTACTGAGCATGCTGAGTGGCATATTATGTTATTCCTGTGTGATCATTGGTGTAGCAGTAATTGTTTGTTTATTTGCAGTGGTGATGACTTGATTACTTACACCAATCTCAGATTGGAGGGAACGCCTAGTACTGATCTCAGATTTAAGAGAATGCCCATCAACCACATTAGCTCTAGCCTTGGACTTGAAACTTGCATGATATCCAATTAATTTGTAGCAGTTCTCCTTAAGGTGACCCCTCTTGTTGCAGTAACCACAGTGCATAAGCTTAAAGCAACCATCCCTTGTGTGTCCTTTTCCATGACAATAGTCACACCACACATTCCAATTTCTTTTCTGCTTAGGCATAGTATTTCTAGTTGTGAACAAGGCAATCGACTCCATAATTTTAGTTGTAACATAGTTACAACCTGCCACAAGCTTTTGACTCTCATCCTGAACAAGTAAGGCATATGTTTGGTTCGCATTAATCACCGTAGAGTTCATCAGAGTTAGACTTCGTGCCTGACTATAGCCTTTATTTAGTCCCATTAATAATTGTAATAGGCGCTGATATTGCTAGTGCACTGCAAAATTCTTTGAATTTTCACAGTCACATGAAGGAGGTGGCATCATTGAATCATACTCATCCCATAAATCCTTCAACCTTGAATAATATACTGATGTAAATGATGTGCCTTGAGTTAAGGTGAAGATCCTTTTGAAGAGAATACAGATGTAAGCCATTCCATTCACTTTATTAAATCTCTCCTGCAATTCATTCCAAACCAAAAGTGCGTTTGAACGCATAGAATTCCGCTTAACAATTCCTTGCTCTCATTTCCAGTAAGCCACGAAACTACTGTTGCATTATACCGATCCCACTGATGTCCTAATATTGGTCCAAAAATATCCCTAGTGATTGTACCATTTATGAATCCCAACTTATTCCTCCCTAGGAGTGCAACCCTCATTGCTCGATCCCACAAAGTATACTTCTCCATGCTTATAAGCTGAATACCAACAGATAGAGACTCAGGAGCATCAAAGGGATGAAGATGATTATGGTCAATCACCACCAGAGCTGGAAGAAAGGTTCCTACATCAGATACATCCTCAATAGCCATGAAATCCAGAAATTATACACCACACATTTGGTGAATTTTTAGATGCAGTGAAGAATAGTGAACAAAATGAAAAATTAACAAGCAAATTTAGGGTTTGCTGTAATTCATATAAGGATTCGATTTTCACAAATATTGTCGATGCATATTTCGATTGTCTTCAATCCGCGAAGAACAATCCTTAGATCTTATTGACGAGATGTCTTTGATACCATGACAAAATCCATTGAATTTGTAATCATCATTGAAATGAGAAAGAACAGAAAATAGAGGAAGAGAGCACATGCAGAGCTCGGAGAATTTTCTATATAAATTGAAAATTGTTAAGTACAAAATGAATGAACTAACTTCTATATATACAGGGTATAACTACCTCCTAACTGACTGACAACTTTAGCCAGCTCTACACCTATCCTCCACTAACAATATAATAAGTAACTAAGAACTAACTAACACAACTCAACTTACAAACTAATTGTGAACAACTATTTTTTGACCACACCGAAATTCTATACTTTTTTGCTATAAATATTAAGG